>CM060566.1:21885000-21937500 GCA_030625065.1 Alectoris magna | reverse complement strand
TAAGCAGCAGATAGCTCATAGAACTCTTGGCTGAGAAGTTTGTAGTGCTGTGGGAAACAAACAACTAGCGATAGGGTGAGAGGTGATGTCTTCATGTTGCACCGGGGGAGGTTCAGATTGGATATCAGGGGAAATTTCTTCTCCCAAGGAGCAGCCAGGCACTGGCACAGCTGCCTGGGGGGTGGGGGTCACTGTCCCTGGAGGTGTTCAGACCTGTGGGGGCATGGCACTGAGGGATGTGGTGTGAGGGTGGGTGAGGTGGTGCTTGGGGAATCTGAGAGGTCTTCTCCAACTTTAATAGTTCTACAAATGCCTAAATCCAATAACTGAGATTTATTTTGTTGTACTCTGAGATGAACCAGTGTTTCTTATTATAAAGCGTATGCATAAGAGGAATTAGTAATATTGAAGTAGAAAATAATTACTTGACAGCATTTAAGTTTGAACAACAAAAGTCTCCAGCTTGCTTCTTGTACAACTCCTTTCTCCTTTAATGTTTTTCTGTAAGCCTCTTCTTTCTGTGACAGCAGTACCTTTGTCTCCAGGTTTTTTCCTTGCATGAAGATGAATTGAGTGTTCGTGTATGTGTGTTATTCTATGCGCATCATCCCTGGTTTATTAGGTTTTCTAGGGGTTATGCCAATAACATGAACTAGTTCTGTTTACCTGGCAGCAGGCGCAGTTTGGCCATAGGGAGATACCCATGCTCTGCTCTCTGCCATACTTGGCTTTAGTAGAATCAGTTTTAAGAGCTGAGCTTGTCAACATGAGCATGAAGTATCTTACTTTCCTCAATAACAAATCTCTTCAAAGTCTCATGCTGTCTTGTCGCAGAAATGTATCTCTTGGTGATGCTGAGTGAGTGAACCAGAAAGATGCGACTTGTTATTTGCATCGCAGAGAATTTGTGGGATTTGCAACTTGGGAAAAAACATGAAGGAAAAACCAAGAGGTAGGAATGTTGTGCTTTCACTAAGTTTTCAGTAGACTGCTGAATTTTAGTCAAAATTTTCTGTAGATCAATGTAAAGTAATTAGTTCTGTCTTCAATCTGAGTAAATAATTGGACTTCTGATTGCAGCGTGAATGATTTTTTTCCCTGTTACCTCCAAATATTTAATGGCTCCTTGTTTTGATTAGATGATCACTATGTACATAGAGTATAACCCACTGGTATCGATGCGATCATATATGTCTCCTGAACCATAACTTAAGGTCTCTGTTAGAAATGAGCTTGACTAATCCCAGTGATTGAAAGAAATCAGGATCACTGATGAAAAGAGATTCAGCTTTTAATAATTTCTGCCGTAGGAAGCTGAGAGCGGAGGCTCAGAGGATTCTGGTTTAGATTCTGACACACAATCATCTCAGGGAAGGTTTTTAAGTTTTTAGTGTCAGCAGAGAGACATTTGCAGGGATTTTTAATATGCCATCTTACAAGCTGGGCAATACAAATGTGCGCCCTTTTCAAAAACACCTTTTTTTTTTTATTCTCCCCAGGAATGACTCTTGAAAACCAGCTATGGTGAAAGAATATTAAAGGTTGGATTTTTAGCTGGTGTATATGATTGTGTTACATTCATTTCCAGTAAAAGGCAACTGGGAAGCGACATGATGCATAAAAGTGCAGTGTACCGGCAGCTGGTGTCTACAGGAATTTAAGAGTCACAACACTCAGGTTTTCAGTGAATCGTGCCATAATTTTAATCATAGGGAGGATGGAATTAATGTATCTGCTCTCTGTAAATCCTCATTGGTGCTACTGATAGCAATAGTTAGAAATCTCAGTGTTGAAGCAAACCTTGAAGCACAGAATGCGTTGATTCTGGTGATGTTTGAGGATATGAAATTTTGGGGGGCTTGATGCTGCAGAAACCAATACCTGTAGATTGTTGAGATCTGTATATGACTTCAGAAAAGTATGTCCCGCCCATAACTATCGCTGACTGTGCAAGGGGGAAAGCCTGTTAGCTTTTGAAGTTCAAGAAACTGCTACTCTTCTGCAGAAGAGATACACAGGGAGAGGCATTCTTAAAAGTATCTGCTGGTTTTGTGCTGCATGGCTTCTGGATCAGATATTGGTGTAAATGATGGAGATGACACTTAAACACTGGGAGTTGTGAACTCCTTTCATAGAATCATAGAACCACCAAATTTGGAAAAGACCTACAAGATCATCCAGTCCAACCATTCACCTATCAGCAATAGCTCCCACTTAACCATGTCCCTCAACACAACATCCAGTCGTTCCTTGAACACCCCCCAGGGTCGGTGACTCCACCACCTCCCTGGGCAGGCCATTTCCTTGTATTATGGCTGACCCCAGCTCCTTCCCACTGCAGTTCCCTTTGTGCCTGGGGTAAATGGGTCGAAAAGAGGGGCTTCAAGAGCAGAGTGCAAATTCAAATGTTGCTGTGTTATGAAATTTGTTTCTGCTTGATTTGCAGCTGAAACTTTTCATAAAGTAAAGCAAAACAGAATGAATCTTCATTAAAAACCACGATCAGTGGATTACTAACAAAATTTATCCTTAATTTAGGTAACTTTCTCTAGCATGGCTATTCCAGCAGTTTTTGGTACCATATTTGATAGAAAGGTCACAAAGGTTTTCTGTTACAAAAGTATGTTATAACCTTACATGTCAAGTTTAGACTTACTGCCAAATTTTGGTATGGAAGCTTGTGCAAACTTTGTTTTTCCATGTATTTTACAAAGGTGTCTGAGAGGCTTTGAGACCGTGTTTAAGATGTTATCAGTAGAGGGGGAAGAAGTCACTACCGTAAGAAGCTGGTAGTAGGGTGTAAGCCATGAACTCCTACACAGCGGGGGTGTGCATCTGATGGCACATGAAGTTGTGTCAGGTCTGTCATCCGTTTATTTTTGAAGTAAATGGGAATTAAAGACATTCAACCGTTGCAGGATGTGCTTACCAGTGCAGAAATCAGAGTTGCAGGGGTTGGAAGGCACCTGAAGAGATTGTGGGGTCCAACCTCACCCCCCACCCCTGCTAAAGCAGGTACTCTACTACAGGTCATGCACCAAGGCATCCAGATGGATGTTGAATATCTCCATAGAAGGAGACTCCACAAGCTCTCTGGGCAGCCTGTTCCAGTGCTTTGTCACCCTTATCATGAAGAAGTTCTTCCCCATGTTAGTGTGGAACTTCCTGTGTGCATGTTTGAGGCCATTACTCCTTGTCCTGTCACTACACGCCACCAAGAAGAGCTAAGTCCTTAGTATATTAGTGAAAGAAACTTAGTGTAGAACTTAGTGTAACTTATAGAACTTAGTATATAAGTGAAAGAAAAGCAGATCAACTTCATCAGGTGTTTTGCTAAGTGCCTGAACTGGTGACTTTGCTTAAGAATCAGCAGCAAGGACTGATTTGCATTTCTAAAGCCTTTCTTGATTGTTACTGAGATACCCCATGTGCAAACACACTGCAGGTCTTCAGCTCAGAGCTTCTTTCTCACTGCTTTCTCGGCTTACTCTGAATTGGGTTCATGTTCCAGAAGGCAATTCCCAGAGTTAGGATCTGGATCCAGTGTGAGGGCTCTCCTCTGTGGATGCGTTAACATACACCAGGCTACTGGTGAAATGCCATTGGACTTCTGACACCTTTTCAAATGTGGAACAATATTACTTAGCTGGAGTCAATCTGACTAAATGCTTTTCTTACCAAAGGCAAAGAAACAAAGCAGAACTGCAATGAGAGCCCCAGAGTGAGGTGGGTGTTAAGAGTTAAACTCTTTGTGACACTGGAAAACTCCTTAGACAGTCCTGATCTGAAAACATGCATCACTTCATTCTTCAGTACAAAAAAACAGTATTTCAAATTGTACTTCGGACATGATGTCCACTTTTTTTTGGCTCAACAAACAAGCCAGAAATTGTTTTTAGATTTCCTCCTTGGCATTCACAAAGTTTTGCCTTATAACCCTTAGAGACTTGCTGAAAGAGATTTATTTATGTGCATTGCGAGGAGCTTGCCAAATAACTTCAGCCTCATGTTTTTTAATATATTTTTTTTCCTAAATTTAAAAATTAATAAAAGGAATAAACTTTTGGTTTAGTCATTATTAATTATGAATATTTCCATCTATTCTGTCTTAAATATCAAAGAGAAAAGATTCTGCTAGGAAGTTATAACAAACTGGCGAAGGCCCTACCACTGCATGTGCTTGGATTTTACAGAGTGTTTGGGATTGTTTTTTTGGTGAGGGTTTCTCTACTTTATCGAACTTTGGAGCTGGGAAGCTTCCCTTTGACAGAGCTGTTGGCCAACTTGCTCCTATTAACTTTTGAAGTGTTCTTTGGAAATGTTAGAAGGGGGGGAAGAGTAGTTCTGCTGCAGCGAAAAGAACAGACGTTTTATGAGCTGTGATGTTTTTCCCTTCAAAGTAAGAAGAAAAGTTCCCAGACTTAAGTAGAAGTAAGAGCAGATTCGCTCTCCTTTCTCATGTACAGGCTGAGGACGTTATGGCTGAAATTAGGATTTACTTGATTTGTCTTGTAGGCAGTAAAAGTTAATTTCTCCGGTTGTTTTGTGGTTTCAGCGCGTTGTGGTCCATGCCAGAAATCAGCGGCGTCCTTTGGCCCGCTCGTTTGGAGCTTTAGGTTTTGGTTTTATCCAGTATTTCATTTAATTGAGAGGTTAGTTAAGACGTATTCTATCAGCTTTATTTGGACTTACCTGGCAGTGGATCGTCTTCCAGGCTGGGCCTGTTTGGCCAACAGCAGTGGTGATGTATGTTGATGTCTGCTGTGCGCACGAGAGACTGATAATGGCATGGGTATCTCAGGTACAAGGTTTTAATAGGGATTTTAATATAATTTCTATATCGAAATGCAAAATATATACTATTGGTACTACACCAGTGTTTAATAACCTATTTATTCTTAGTGTGAGTACGGGGAGTATAATGAACCAGCTGTGGCAACACTTGGCCACTGTGTGCTCTCTGGCTGGGATCTGGGAGGAGCCCAAAGTAGTGAACTCATTTAACTTGTTTTGGAAGAAAAAAATAGAGATAATATAGCAGGAACTTCCCCCCCCCCCCCCCCCCCAGTATTATTATTATTTTTTTGCAATTATTTTTGCATAACAACACGAGGCCAGGCTGTGCTGCTGGGCAGGACTGGGGTTAGTGGAGGTAGAAGCAGGAATAAGCATGGTTGAATGCAGCCTGAATAACGTCAGCTATCCCTCTTCAGGTCACTGCTGTTTTTTTTTTCCCCCTCTGAACTATGTTTTGTGGTGGAAGGATATTGAAACAACTGTCTTTTTTTTTTTCCTCTTCTCTTCCTCCTTTTACTATGTAATATAAAAACAAAGAACTATATTGTATTAATATGAATTCGTGCCAGAGCGTGCTTTATAGGGTCATTAATACATTTCTTGGGAGGTCAAAAGACATGAAGCTGAAGGGCTTGTGCCTCACAATAAAAGTGAGGCATGTATTGTTGGCCCAGGAAAACATGCCCTGGAGTATAATATTTGTGTATTTAAAAAATTATACTGGCAGAAAATACAAGGGCAGCTGCAGTGCCTTGGACTGTGCGTAACAGAAGTGACACAGGTGAGGGCTGGAATGGAGGCTGTAATGGTGGGAAAATTGGGCTGGTGCCCCTTTTTGGTTCTTTATGAGGTAGGAAAAAAATTGTCTTAATAGTTTAAAAAAACGTTTTTCTCCTTGCGTGTGTATTTTTTTTTTTCTTTAAATATGAGAAACTCTGGTCACCTGTATACTGGGCTCTGGGCACATGAACGGGATATCCCATGAAAACCCTGGGGAGAGGAAAAAATTAACCACTGAATGCAACTACTGTAGTTCTGAGCAATCTCTGTTAGGGCAGAAAATAACAGAGGGTGCCAGGGCGGAGGGGTTGCTCCTCTCCAGGCTCACACCTGCCTGTGCTTTGGGGATTGCTGATGCCTCCTGTCTTGCTCTACAGGGGTGTTCTAAGGGGAGGGGGGAGCTGCTTTTTTTTTCCTTGTGAAAGGCTGAGGACAAACTATGCAGAGGCTGATGGGTATATATATATATATTTTCCTGTTGTTCCTCAAGCAGGGGAAGAAAAGACTTGTGTTGAAAACTTCTGAACTTAGCTGCTCTCTCCTTCTTGCTCCTTCATCTCCTCAATACATAGGTCGCTCTGAAAGTAATGCCTCCTATTTATTTCCATGGAAACTACGCTGGATGCAGAGAGCACAAAAACATTATTTGATAAATTCCCAGCTACAAAACACTACTTTACAGTATAATCAATGTCTGATTTGCATAGATGGACTGGTTGAGATGCTCTTCATTTTGTGGTGTGGCAGCTGCATGTAGCCATCCAGCACGTGGCTTATCTTTCTTGTTGCTGTCACTACTGCTGAAGCGCAGCATCCACCGCTCACCGTACTCACAACCACAGTTTGGTCTCCATCAGTGCTCAGCAATGAATGCCAGTGGGTGCTGTTTATTCAGTATGGAGGAATTCAGTTCCACACCTTTGTGTCATACGTCGGATGCTGTTCTGTCAGACTGCCCCTCTGCTATCTGTCACACAGCAACAAAATGCAATGGAGTATCAGTGGGAAGGTTCAACATCTACTGCCATCCCACCAACATCTGCCTTGGATTTGTGGGCCAACATAATGAAATAGGAGACTTTACTTTCACAGCAGTTCTCATACATGTATGTATTACTGTAAATATATTTATACGTAATCTTTCTGCGTGTATAAATATATATACCAAACAAGAAAACAGATAAAGAAAACTCAGAGCATGCCTTTTGCCTTCGTAGCTGCATAACACTGTTGTTAGATGAGCTGAAGCCCACGCAGTTTTTAATGTGGATTTTCAGTGCCCATGTGGATGCTGTGATGTCCACATAGCCATGCCTGGTGTCACCCTGTTGTGAGCCTCTGCTGTTAGGTGGTAGTTGGCTGTTTGCTTAACTCGCTGATGAAGCTTTTCATTATCTTACCACTAATGCACTGCAGAAAATGGAATCATTAGAGTGCAGCGACATTCAAATGTAAACATTTGAATAATTTACACTTCCAGCCACAGTTAAATAAAAGGTTTCAATCTCTGATGGAAATCTGACAATAAATATTAATTTCTAATTTTCAATAGGTAAACTTTACGAGTTCCTAAAAGCCTTTCTTTTTTTTTTTTTTCCTGGAAGTATAATAGCAATTTTGACACTTGGGCACATTTGGGATTAAAGTTTCCCTCTGGTCAACAGAACCGTGAATAGTAGTTATACAAATGAAAAGCTAGAAATAATTACAAGTGTTACAATTAGCAGCGATGTGGGGGCCTTGACACACCAACAAAAGCTGTGTCTTTTCCATGGGTTTTCCTGAGGGATGTGGGAAAATGAGTGCAGGAGAGGCAGTGTCTGGGCTATGGAGGTGTGCGGCTGATGGGCACCCACACTGAAATCTCCCTGCAGTAGAGGAGGCAGCAGCTCGTTTTTGGGAGCATCGTTTATGGGCACAGCTTTGGAAAAGGAGGAGAGATTTGCAGGGGGATTTGGTACCTGCAAGGTGTGGGAGCACCCGGTGTTCCCATGATAGATGTGTCTCGATTTCTGCAACAAACTTTTATTTTCAGAGGTTTATGGGTCTGTAGTAAAAATCCACTCAGAGTTTACACTTGGTTTACACCGGGTCTCTGTCTCCCCAAGTTTATTTTAACAACGTTTTTATGTGGTGGTTCTTCCAACAGCTTGGGTTGAATAAAACCCAAGGCACGCCGGTTTCTGATGCTGCCACGTAGTTTTACCACCAGAAGGAGTTTTGAGGTCAATGAAGTTAGGAGGGTTGTAATTATAAGCAGATGCTTCAAACCGATTACTGTTGTGTTTTTCTTATGTGATTTTAGTATGTTGTTGTAGGACAGCAAGGGTTTCATAAAATGCAGAGATGTGATCACACAGTAAAAGTGCCCGCGAGATCCTTCCTCAGCATGTAGTGCCATCAGACCAGCAGTGCCTCACCTTGCTCACTGGGTCCTACGTACTGAGTCCTGCTGTGCCCACTGGATGGGCTTGTGGTCAGAATGCTGACATGCATTGTCCATTCCAGAATACGTAATTGGTTCTTCTGCTGCTCTGTGGTATGTAAACATCTATTCTATGCTCAACTATCACCACCACGTTGATCCTTGTGATGTTTGCTTGCCTGAGTTTCAGGTTGGTCACCACAAAACTTCTTTTCATCCTCTTGAACGTGTGAGCCGTTAATTGATGATGTGCTTTGAGTCAGAAGCCCTTGATCTGGCTCATCTGTGCTGATGAGTACGTGTTATACCTCATCACATCTTCTCTTTTGTGCTTCCTCCTAAGGTATAATTGTTGTCTACCAATCTCCTTATATTTCATTAATAAATAGATTTTCAGCCTTCCTGTGATTGTTCCTGTCATCGTTCTGGAGCTCCTGGGATTTGCACGGTGCTGGTTTTTTTTTAACCAGCAGTAACAACGCTGCAGCCAGCAGTCCAGAACAATCTCCATCATTAATTTATATTCTTCAGGATAGTTCTTACAGAAACTTGTGTCTAATGTGATTGTGCGGTCTTGATTAACATCAGTAATCCCAGTGATAGAGTTGTTCAATAATCACTGCACAGCCCGGTGGGGGAAGGGAAGAGGAATGCAAGAGAAATACAAGTAAAACCATTTTGCTTTTGGGTTGTTCATGGGTAAAGGACAGCAAACTTTCCACAAAGGAATAAAAACAGTAACCACTGCGCTTTCCAAATCTTCCATTTTATGTTTTCCCCGTGATTAGGTTAAAAGGAAGGTTTGCTCCTTGCCTTAGTGGGATTTTGTAATGAAGGTGGAAGGGAGAGGCGGGGGGACCACAAGGGATGGCTGCTGGGAGAGCAGTGAGGTGGCCTCTGCTCCTCTCCCACCTGGGGTGCAGCAGCAGGAGGAGAGTTTCATTGCTCCCTTTGCACTTTCCTACTATAAAAATTGTTAGAGTAGTTTGAAACCTGACACGCTAGGGGTCTCAGACCCCTCCAACTCATGGGAGAGATCTGAGCCTGGGGAAATTCCTTTGTACCTAGGGCCATTCACACTGTCCAAGCGCTCTTTCTCTTGGGGGTGCTGTGCATCACCATCACTTCTACTAGTTATGGGCGTTCTTGGCAGGAATCTGAGTCACGCAAGAAGCGATTATTTCTGTATGGTTCCACTGACTGAGATGGGGCAGATAGAGCAGAATGAAACAACACACGGGGCTTGTGCTCAGTTGTACTCACTTCAGGAGGACGCACAGCCATACTACCCAACAACGTACACTATGTGTGCCCCACCATAAACATCTGAGAAAGCAAAAAGGTGAGAGGACCCTTGAAAGTCCTTTTAGTCAGTCTTTACTGTTTTGCTGTGCCCCCCAGCGCCATCAACTCCTGCCTGTGGCGTTTGCAGAATGGAGACAGGCATAAAACTTTGCCTCTTAGCACTAATCGATACTGGATTTATTGCAGAAAATATTTGGCTAAGCCAAGGGATGACCCAACACCACATCTCCTTTTCCCTGTTTTCTGGTCTCTTCTTGCCCTTCTGCCTCCTGGCACTGTAGAACTAGAATATACGTTAGAAAGCAAAGATGTGTGAATTGTTTTCCTTTTAGAGCAGCTCGCCTTTATTGAGATGCATTTGTTATCCTGGACTCGGAGAAGCACCTTGCCCTTTTCTTGCTCTATTTTCCATTTCCGTCTCTTCTTCATCCCTAACTTTATTTTCTCTTTATTTTCCTTCGTAGCTTTTCTTTTTCTTTACATCTTCTTCCTTTCTCTACCCTCGCTCATCCTTCTTCTCATCACTCACTTGATTTAAGGTAAGGAGAGCACATGTGAAGAGAATTGCTGTGTACAAAAGTTAAAGATATATATGGGATCCTTCATAATGCGATTCACTCAGGCTGGTGATAGTGAAAAGGTATGTTTTCCCTGAGCTTGCCAGCGGTGTAAACCATTCAATTGATAACATAATACGTTTTTATGGTCTCTGTATAGCGATTTTCCATTTAAGTGTAAGTTAAATTGATGAATTCACATAGAAGCATAGAGGAAAGTTTTTCCTTTTTCTTTTGTAGTATAAATTCTACATGAACACTCCTGCCCTCCATTGTGAGTGAGTTTTCCTCCCAGCCATACGTGAAATGTGCCCTTAGGTTCTGTTACAAATAGGTTTACGCTGATGTGTATGGCTGCTATAAGCATTATGGTCTTGATCTCACACTCATTGAAATCAATGGCTGCTTTCCCCTTCCCTGTAGCAGTGCGAGATCAACGTCTGCAGGTTGGTCTGAGAATGGAGACCTCATGGCTTGGCTTTGGCTTTGGAGGTTTTTTCATCTATTTTGAGAACATCAGTTTTTGGCTGGGCCTGCTCTGCCTGATATTCCTGTCGTTGTGATATAGATATCACATTTTGACACTCACGTGGGCATTTTCTCAAGGATTTTTCTTTGTAGGTTATTCAGTAACAGTTTCTAGTCTTTTTTTTTGGTTGGCTTGGGAGGTCTGCAGCTTGAACTGAGATTATTTCCCTCTGTGGAAACGAATGGACCCTTTTGCTGGGAGGGTAATGGCAGCAGATCTGCAGAAGCAGGAGAGGCTGCAGGGAGCAGTGCTTGCTGTTCAGCTGGTAACATATTTTCTCAGTAAGTTTGCTGGTTGGGAGTGCTTGCCTTTCCCATGAAACGTAAAACGTGACCATTTGTGCTCTCTAACAGGATCCAGCGACAGTTTCAAAGTGTCTGGTCACATTTCAGCCTGGCTGGGCTATAATTCACCCCTCTAAAATACATTAATCAAATATATTTTCTGCACTCTGCTTCCTAACAAGGACTCACATATTTATTTTTTGTGCCAGCACTGCTATATTTCACACGAATTCTAATATTTCAGTGGTCGGTAGGGAATCCTTATTCGTATGGATTAGAGATCCACTTGGCTGAGAGGTGTTATTAGAAGTAAGGGTCTGCATGTTGACACAGTGCTTGCTGTAACGTCGGGTTATAGTCTTTGGCATGCTTCATGATGAGCTAGCTAGTCTTGGCATGTCCATAACCCCAAGTTTCAGACCGTCAAATGCCAACTGCCCTGTTTGCGTGAGCCTATAGAAGCACCTAAAGGTGCTCATTCTGAGCAAACGCGTGCTTACGTTCATCGTTAATCAGAATAGCTTACTGCGGTTTTTAAAATGCTCTGAAAGTTGAGGGCAGAAGGAAGCAGTGCCCCAAACTGGGATGTTTTCTCCGTTGTGAGTTGAGCACCGCATCTGGCAACATCTGCAGCATCTGGGCCGGAGCAGAACCCAGGGGCTGGCACCAGCTGCTCCACGTTCAGCGTGCAGGTGGCTCCAGAGGTCGCTCCTTCCTTGCATCGCCCCTCTTCCTCATTAAACAGTGCGGATAAGGGGAAGAGTGATTGGTTTTCTGGCAGTAAGTGCTAATGCAGTCTTAAAAATAAAAGAAGAGCCATGGATGTCTTGAAGCACGTAAGACTTTTGCCCCGTCTCCACTTTGGAGGTGTGTTTGCCACTCAGGGGTCTGGAGGTGCCTTCCCCCACACCTTTTGTGCTGTCTCCGCACCGCAGCCGTGCAGGGAAGAGGGTCTCTCCTTTGTTTTGAGAGTGAGAATTGAGCATCGCAGGCTCTTTGGCATACCAATAAACCCAGTGACAATAAAAAGGAGCAGTGTTCATTATACTGCTGTGTAGGGAGTTTCTTTAAGAGTTGGGCCCTAAATGGTTTTTAATCCCAGGATGCACTGATTGTGATAATGTGGAGAGGCAAACCAAGCACCAGTTATAAAATCATTGCAAATATGAGTGGAATAAGAAGCGGTCCAAAGGATCCTGTTACAATTTCTGCCTATTCCACAAGGGCTTGAGGAAAGTGAAATAGGCAATGATTTTGTTTGGGACTTGTTTAAGAAAGATTACTTTTTGTATAGGTAAGTCAAAAGGTTAAGGAAGTAAACAGAATTTAAATACAGTCAGTTTTAGTAATTTTGTCTGTTGTTTTCCTTAACTGCTTCCTAACATCATAAAAAAGCCAGCAGCACTCAGGTGAAAGGAAAAAAAAAAAAACCCTCGAGCCAACAAGAGAAGCCCTCACCACGCCAGCCTACAGGAGGAAGAGCTGTAAAATGTAGGCTGTGGCACACCTATAAAACATGATTTTGCTTTTCAGTCTGCAAAAGTGCTGCAGGTCTAAAATTACAATAAATCTCCAAATGTCCGGCATTGATTACTTCAAGCCCGCGGCCTTAATGGACAACAGAGCAGCACATTATGATGCCACGATTAAGGGATGGTGCAAAAGAGTGAGAGTGATTTTGGACTTTCTTTTGGCACCTTTGCAGAGCTCGACGTTACCACAATTATTGGTTTTCTGAAATATGTCCCTATGCATTATTCTGATCAGATTACTTGCATTGCACAATCCTCTGGTGAATAACAGGACAATAGCACAAAATAAATCTCTCTCTGAAATTTAATCTCCATGTCTGTAAGCTGGCAAGAAGAACATCCCCAGCCCTCTGATAAGAAGTTGTATATTTTCCTGAATGGTGGTATATTTTTGTTTTATAATTGTCCTTAATGTAAATTCTCAGGCAAGAAAGCAACGATGCCAAAGATCTCCAAGGAAAGAAGGGTTGAAATACGGGTGAGGCGTTCCCAGAAGCTCAGCAGGAAGAAACCCTAATTTTCTTAGTAAACTACAGGGGCGGGTGAGTTCGGTGACTTACAGAAATCATTAACCTTTCCCCTATTATTGGTTCTCAGTGTAATTTGTTTGATAATCTTCTTCCTCAGTGAATAGTAGTCCAGCTTATCAGCTAATAAAATATCCTGCCCGTCCTTCGGCAGTGTTGAGCACGTTGTGGCTATGATACAGCCAACAGCCGCGCGGAAATACCTGTTCTCTTTGAGGGCACTTCTAAGCCAGGGATTGGAAAGCAGCCAATATTTATGGCCTGAAGGGCGATCTTGTGTTTATTATTGCTCATCCACTGAGCTCCGTGGACAAGCTAGAGGATAATTGTTATATTAAGACAGCAGAAAATGTGCTCTCTTTTAAGCGCTCGGATTTCACGTGCG
Organism: Alectoris magna; assembly: GCA_030625065.1. Taxonomy (NCBI): domain Eukaryota; kingdom Metazoa; phylum Chordata; class Aves; order Galliformes; family Phasianidae; genus Alectoris; species Alectoris magna. The sequence goes on along the minus strand of CM060566.1, from coordinate 21,924,379 downwards.
TGCATCCGGAAGTTGACCTTTACAGGTGTGAGGTGCTCAGTAATCCCTGGGATGCCCCCTAACAGTGCTCAGCTGTGTGAGGATCAGCTTGGGCACACGGGCTGTGCCACATAACCCAACTTTTGGGGCTCGTATGGCGTGGCTGTCTGCAAGTGCAAAACATGAGGAGGGCTTTCTGCTGGGGCAGGATCTCTGCAGCTCTGCTGGGTTCCCCCGAAAGCTGTGTTGGCTGTTTGTAGGGCTGGATGCAGTGTGCAGCTGGGCTGGCACAGGCTGCTCTTGGCTGTGAGTCTCTCCCTGAGGCAGCCCAAGCTCCTTCCCAGGCTCATGCAGTGGACGGAGCATCGTTAGTGGTGATGGCACAGCTGCGGTGGTGCAGGGGACTCTGCATTAGGCTCTCACCTCTGTGGGGCCAGGTACAAACTGAGGCTGAATTCATGAGTGCAATTTGGATTTGGGATCTTCACTGTAGTTTGTGTCTGTGCCATTATACCACAAAAACTGCTCTGCAGGTGGGCATGACTGCCAGTGCTGCTCAGAAAGGTTCCAGAGCCGGGTGGAGCGCTGGACTCAGCCAGCTGAGATGAAGATGTATTGGCAGAGCCTTGACTGGAAGTTCACCCAGCAACTGTGTGCTTCATCCTGGCTCCGTATCTGCTGAGCTGTCCAGCTTGGGGTCTGTGCCACTAAACGAACCCAACTGGAAGAAACATTGGCTTTTCTGTAGCGTGGGACTATTCCGTGCTCTAATTACAGAAAGATGATTGAATTTGTGTGATTCAGGAAGAAAGTTTAAAATACAAATTTCATTTAAACAGGGATCATTAGGACCTGTAAGTTGGCACTGGTCCAAGGAAGCAATAGCCAGCAGCACTATATTGCTTTGTATTCAGCATGGTTCTGGGCTGTTACCGTGTGTGTGCACATTGATTTCCATATGGAGCAGCCCTCTTTTGGGTGTATTTGGGAACAGATGAGCTTCTTTGTGTTGTGACCTGGGAGCTCTGTGTATGGTGACAGAGTGCACTGTTCTGAGAGCATCCTGCCACACCTGGAGAGGGCACTGCAGCTGACAGAGGTGCTTCTTGAGTGACTTAGCTCTGATTTTATGGTCCTCAAAGCCAGAGAGCTATGAGCTGCCTCTCCTCAGCAAATCTTCTCTAGTGTGGCTTTGGAGACTGATCTGATCCAAAATTTGTTTCCCATCTGTGCCTGGTAGGAACAGACAAGATGCTGTCTCTGGCACATAGATTTTCCTCTCTGTAAGTCTTTCCAGTTCCTCCTTCATGTTGATGCATTTTTTTCTTCCCCCCGTCTGTGTCTGCTTCCAACAATCTATTTTCTTAAGCTTTCACTCCTGTTTTCAGATTTCACGGGTGAAGAGTATTACTAAATACCAATTTGAAATAGCTTTGCTTGCACTGTCTTAAAACTTCCAGTTAGAGTTGCAGATAGTATTTGTCAAGCTTTCTGAGCCCTGCATATGCTATCATTAATTACCATGGAGTCCATGGCATGCGGAACAACAAGAACTGACCAACAGTCCCTTTCCTTCTCCTCCTGCAGTGATATGGGTACGTCAGCTCCTGCCCTTTTGAAGTTAGTGGTGGTTTCATGCTGTCTCTTGGTGTGAGGCCAAGGCGTTATGGTTTTATATGGACCAGGCGAGGATCCTAAAGCATTTGGTGGGGCTGTACGAGTTTCAGTGACACTGGGAAGGATTTGTTCACTGAGATGTTTTCTGTCTGAGCGCTCATAGTGCAGTGCGAGGGTCCGTTTATGGCCACTTTTGCAATGAACTTCAGATGTCAACTTTGGGAGTTCTGACTCCCCAAGCTCCTTTGTGAGCAGTCCTATCTCTCCTTACCCTGATAGGTACTTGGTAAAGCCACAGGATCAAACACATGTTGATCCATTCAGGATCCACACTGCTTTCAACATTGTGCAGTTTCTGTGCGCTGCCTACATGTGTGAAGGCAGCCAGGCATCCCACAGTTCTTGTGGTGTGGAAAATGGGCCTCATTCATTCTGCAGAATAACGTGTATCCGTAGCCAATGTGGTTTTGTAATCAGAGATTCGGAGAGAATGTTTTTAATCAATCAAGTTTCAAACTAAATGTTGAGGACTTTCGGATCAGGAAATGACAGCTTTTGCTGTTTGATTTTTAAACGTGGTGTGGAGTGAAATGATGGTACAGATGAAGCTGATAGTAAATTGTCCTCACATCTCAACAAGATGGAATTTCAGGTGCTAGATTTCCAGGAAAAGTGAAATATTGTACGTAAATCCATCAGCATATAGCAGTACACATGATCTGACCATGGTTTGTTTGGTTATTTTGTTCATGCGATTGAAAAATCTTTAATAGGCATCATTTATATTCTGAATTATTGTAGATATGAGCCTTCCATGAAGCAAGCAAATGTTTATTCCTTTGAATATTGGTGGTACTTCTTTATGATAGTTTGCTGGTCATTAAATAAGAGACTGAACATCAGAACCAGAGGGGAAACCTCTGGCAAAAACATGTGTTGATTTTCAGTACTTTGCAGTGCTTAACATTAATGTTATTCAACAACAGTTTGACTTCTGTGCCTAGTTCAATGGCAAATATTCAAATCAGAGAGAAATCTATGCTTAGTTTTGTCGTAATTTCTAGTTAAATAAGTTGTATAACACTTGAATTCTTGAAGGTTCTTTATTAATTTGATTTTATAAAATACCCAAAGTGATCTGAAACACAGAAATTCCCAGCATAGATTTTAGTATAAATGTTTTATAAGTACTCCAAATTAAGTAGACAAAGCTGATGCTTAAAAAGAATAAAATAATTAGCTTGGAGAAATAAAGTTGTTTTTTAAGATCTTGATTCCCAAAGGCTCAAAATCTTGTATACTTTTCTTAAGGACTAGACACCATTCTGTGGTAGAAGTCACTGAAATGCTGCAGTACAGTTGGCAGCTCTGAATGGGGAGTAGAAGACCTTCAGCTTAATTATAGGAGTCCTCCTCTCTATTTTGTCCAAAATACTTATTTATTCGTTTCCAGCTGTACACACAGTTCAGAATGTATTGTTGTGGGCAATTAAGTGATAATACAGAAGCAAAAGTCATTTCTTGGTTGGTTTTGCCACAAGATGTTGTTGGGCGTTTCTGTCTATGCATAGTTGCAGGGATGGAAAGAAGAGATAAGAACAGATTCTCTCTTTCGAAAGCCTGTTTGATATATAGAGAGATAAGTTTTAATAAATATTGATTGGCCTAATGTGCCAAAGATGCTACTTAAACGCGAGGGGCCTGGTGGTTGGTTATTTCCATGGGATGCTCACCGAACTTCAGCTTCATGCCGAAGAAATGGGTAACTGCCCACTGCTGATGCGATGGGACCGATGTGGGGACAGTGCCAGGGAACACTGGTGCTGCTGGTAGCACTCAGCACTGCCAAGTTAGTGTTATTTTTTGGTATTCGTCTCGGTAAAAGCTTGGTAAATGCATTGTTTAAATCTGAAACAGAGCTACTAAAAAGTACAAAGCAAATAGTAATTCGCACCTTGTTTGGTCTTGTTTTAAGCCCCTTTTCATCATAGAAGACAATGAGGAAAACCAGAGCTGTTTTCTCAAGCCAAGCAACAAACCAATAGCAAAGCAGGCATACATTTTAGCTATCCATCAGGAGCTCCGTGGCCTTGCCCATGCTGCTGTCACCAGCTTTGTATTGCTGCTGAGATTCCCCTCTGAGGCAGGACGGGAGTACCTGGTGTAATGCCCCGAATGGTTGTAATTTAGCAAAATCCACTAGACAAAACGAGGCCCACAGTTGAAGGCTCGTTGGTTGCTATCCACGGGTTGGTCAGCCATGGCACGGTTGTGACCTCTTTGCGGAGAGCAGTGCTGGGCTATGCTGACTGGCCTGGCTCTTTGTGCTGCACAGGTGGCAAAGCACTTGGGCTGTCTTTCTGCAAGCACATCCGAAAGGCAAAAAAGAACAATGAGGCACGGCTGCGTGCGCTGCGTCCACTCAGACAGTTTAACCCTTGGGTCAGCGTGTTTGTATTTCACTTACTGGATTGTTAATAGATTTTCTTCATTTGTGCGAGACATTGTGAATGATGTGCTGAGGCCTTTCTATTACTCCACCGCCGGCGCCCGTGGTCCACCTGTAAGAAGATAGCGTTAAAAGCTGCTGGAGTTTCTACCTCTTGACAACATCCCAGCTGTAGACTAGCAATAGCAATCCTCCCGTGGCAGTTTTAATTATCGGCCCCGGCGATACCATCAGTAAGTGTGTAATTACGTGTCACTTTCCTGGCTGTTGGGTATGAAAAGTGGAACCAGTGAGATGATGATCGTTGAAGCTGTAGACTCATATTTAAACAATTCAAAATGTGTAACTGGCAGTGTCATTAAACAGAGAGAGTCTGACCCCAGCTGTCAGTTACTTTTCCTTATGCAGATTTTTTTTTATGCTGTCTGTCAAAAGAGCTCCATGGGCTGAAATGGGACAGAAGAGGAAGCGTAATGCGCCGAGCGCTGCTCTCCTCCACTCCCACCGAGGTGGTCTTTTACCCTAAATAAATACTACTGGAGAGACTGTAAATAAACGGCCGACCGTGAGGGAAATTATATAGACTTTGCTGATGAATAAACAAAGGGGACTTTCCAACAGACATTCGACCCTTCAGAAAAATATGAATAAAATCTGACTCATTACCCTGAACTTAAAGAACAAGGCTTATGGTAATTTGGGGGCTTCATTACTGGAGGATAAAAATGGAATCGTTTTCATTTCTCCAAGTTTCTGCCAAAAAATTGTTCAAGCCGTGGCAGATAAATGATTAACCTGAAGGTTATCATTATTTAAATGCATATGTACACACACACACACACACACACACACACACACACGTATATATTTAGGGAGAGACTTGCACGCATGCACACACATGCACGAGCGATAACGTTTTCTGAATATTGCTTTCAAAAAATATTGAGATTCCAGTCCCTTTCAGTAAAACTTCAAAGTCAGCAGACGTTTAAGGTATGCAGAGTAACAGAAACTTGTCACCTGGCCAATATATGCTAAAGAGATGGAAAAGAAATAAATATATGTGCATAGGAGTAGGCAAGCAAAGAACTTTTTTTTTTTTTTTCCCCCCTGCAAATACAGTCAGAAATTTCTAAAATGCCAACTCTTCAATGTCTGAAGGCAGGCACGCTTGTTTGACTGGGAATTTGGAAAATGCTGGCACGCCAAGAGTTAATTATTGAAACAGAAGCGAAGAAATGAATCAGTACTTTACTGAATAAATAAACAAGTACATAACCTGGAGGTTAAATAAGCAGATCAGCCTGCAAAGAGAGAGGAAAATGTTTCTTTAATTTTCAAAGCATTGGTATTTCTCATAATAAAGCTAACTTGCAGTTGCTTACAAATAACCTCCCGTAGACATAACATACCTTAATTGAAAGCCTCAGAGTTCCCATTGACTCTGTCGGCAGCAATGGAACAACAGAGGTGCACTGGGTCCTTAACCAGCATCACATCTACTCTTGCAGATTTTAAGGAGAAATATAGTCTTTGGTGTCTGCGTGCGTGTGTATCTACATGTATGTATATAAAAGCTTTGCATATATTTCTTGTTTCAAAGACAATGCCACAGAGCAGCACATACAGGAGTGCAGGCTGTATTAATTGCAGCGGTACTTTCATACTTGAAAGTAATAAATAGGCACATATTAAATCCTCTAAGGATTAATTTGTATTTTATCAGCTGTGAAAAGGGCAATTTTTTACATATCCAGACTTAAGAGGTAGCCCTATTAGGCCTTCATTGGAAAACAAATTCTGCATATATTTTGTAGCAGGGCTCTTGATCTCCTTTTTTTTTTGTTTTGTTTTTTTTTTCCTCTTTTCTCTCTATCTTAAAAATAATAATAATTAAAACCAACGCATTTCTTGTAGCGGGTGGCTCTATCATTTAACGTAGAGAAGGAAATGAGGTGTTGCATTGTGGGCAGGCAAACAGGGTTTAGTGAAAGCCGGCCTTGTATATATTTGCATGAGCAGTTAACAGAAAGACCAATGGAAAATGCCATTCTCTAATATGTTAAGTGTCTCACTTCTCTGTGGCATTTGAAATATACGGTGCTTAAGGTCATTCAGTTTTGAGGCATACATATCAATATCGTTGCAAGGTGCCTTGAAAGTTCTATTTGCAAACTATTTGCTGCTGCCACTAATGAGTACTTGCCCTGCTAGACACCGTGCTGTAGCAGATAGGTGAAGCGGGTTGTTGAATGCCAAATAGCCATTTTTCTTTGTCTTTCATGAAGTCGTCTGTATGGTTGAGCATTTTCAAGTTCTGTTTCTGTCCTGCTTGCGTGTTAGCTGCAGGCTATCTGCATCACAGGGAGGAGGCAGTCCCTTGGGGAGGGCCCACTTTTCTGCATTTAGTTAGTTGCTTTGAAAGCAAAGGGCGCTAAAAAAATTAGCTCTCTTTTAGGAGCGTTGGGTGACTTGTGCACGACAAACAGGTTCAGTGTTGAAGGCTCCAGTGGGGATTTTTAAAGGGACACTGCACATGTTATCTGTGCCTGAAATATAGAGGTGTTTGCAGCAGACAAGGAAAGTAGAAGTTTGTAGCTTGCATATGTAGGGAGTTGAGCAGTTTGCACTACGCTGGCTAATGGACGAGCTCAACAGCAGAGCTCATTGGGTCCTGGTGTTTGGGAGTGCATCTGGCACTAGTGGCATTCCGGACAACTCAGTTTTCGGGCTGATTCTGTTAAGTAGTTTTAGCAATAGTATGTATGCAGGAGTTGGACGCATCCTTGGCAAGTTGGCTGATGATATGAAATGGGGAGGTGCTGTTGAGTCTCTGGAGGAAGGGGAGAGCCTTGCAGAGAGACTGACTGTAGCAATGGGTGATGATTGTCATGCAGCATGGACAGCCAGTCAAAAAGAGGTGATTCTCTTGCTATATTTTGCATTGGTGTGGCCTCACCTTGAATATTACATCACGTTCTGGGCTCCGTAACATAAAAAATATTGAATGTACCCGAGCCCAGCCTCAGCATGGGTTGCAAATGTGCTGGCAGGTGCATTTAGCTTTGTTAGCTTTTGCCCTATGGTTTAACTATTATCACATGTTTATTTTTTTCAGCATGCCCAGGAATGCTTGCATGGTTTCTGACGGGCAGGAAGGACAGGCAACAGAGCCTCTGGGAGAACTGGTGTGGCTGCTTAGAGGCTGACCTCTGTTAGTGTCTCCTTTAGCCATGACTCCCAATTGCTGTGTTCAAAACACTAGGAGAACAGGGTGGTCTTCACAGCGGGTTAAGTCTATGCAGAGATCTGTTTATGGGGAAACTAAAGGGAATTTTTGTTGTTCTTGAGTTGTCCTGTGAATGGAGATGACCCTTTCTGGAGTGTTACTGAGACCCAATTAAAATGCCCCCTTTGTGAGATATGGGAGAGAACATTCTGGTATGAATACAATTGTAGCTTGCTCCTTAAACCTATCACATATGTTATTTGTTTGGCTGGATGTATGTACTGGTGAAATCAAACTTCATTTTTAGATTTAATAGATTGTTATTATTATTGTGTTTAACCTGTAGAAAGATAATGAGGAGATAACAGCATGGTATTCTTTTAGAGGATTTAGGTATCTTAATTGCATGAGTACCTCAAATCCAGGTAATTTGGGTTTTCTTCTCCATCCTTGCGGTGAGGAAATGGAGATGCATTAAGGCATGCTGTGCGAGGGAAGAGCAGCCATCCTGTCTTATCATGCCTACTGCCCAGATAGAAATTCAGTGCCTGCGTTTGGGCAGAGGCTGGGAACAGCAGTATCCTCTGCAAAACTTGGCACCAGGATAGGAGATTATCAGGGTTGATATGCCTGAAATAAAGTAGCAAGATTCTGTTTGTACCTATTTTGAAGCAAGGAGGAGAACAATTGCAGTGGCTAAATCCTGCGAATGCAGTCAGGTTAGCACTTACATGATTAAGGAGAACAGAGTTTATCTTAGCAGCGTTGACTGAGATTGCTGGAAAGTTTTTCGTCTTGTTTGGTTTTAATGTCACCGTTACTGTTCTACAGTAATTGTTAACTGCATTGATTTAATCATAGATTTTCTTTGCAAACTCTTTCCATACTGCATCCATAGCCAATATGGAAGGGTTATGTGAATTCTTTAGGAGAATATGTACAACTCTGCTGTTTTACCAAAGAACTGTGTTCAAGTAGATGCACCAGCTGTGGTGGTTGATTTGCAGCGTTCCTATTGCAAATAATAACAAACATCAAAGCGTGGTAGCTTGATATTTGAAAACTATCTAGAAATTAAGGGAGCAGGAGATGTGCTTTGTTTATCACAGTGGAAATCTATTGGACAAGTACCCTTGGTGCATGGAAAATATATGCTTTTAACAGTTTTGATCCTTTATCAATTATTCATACGTGAAGGTTTTGCTGTATTTGTACAGTTTGTTGGATGGAATAGCAAGCATGCCCTTATTTGTCCGACAGTTTTGCTCGAACTGCATCAAATAAGATATTTAACACACCCAAACATATTTAATTTAAGAAATGAAGAGCCGTTCTTTCAGTGGGGTTTTACACATCATCCTTCTTTATTACACCGGGTTTTGCTCATCATACCATGTTCTTCCTCAGAGGACAGAGACAAATAACCATTCTCTGCAAGGACAATGTGTGTGTTGAATGCATTTTAAATGCTGCACTTTGTTATGATTGCAACCAACATTTTAAATATGCTGCAATCAAATTCCAAAATGACATGAGAAAAATGACATCAGAGAATAAATCTATTAGGCTGCTTGCGCACCAGGAATGTTTGAGCTGGAACATACTTAACCTGAAAGTTAAAGATTGAGTACAATGTTTATTTTATTTGCTTAAGAGAGGCAAGCCTAATTCATCCCTGTTGCGGAAATCAATGGAATTACAGTATAAATATGCTTTCCCAATATATTTGGCGTATTATGTGAGTTAAACAGCATTACCTAAATACAGTTTAGCTTTTAAATATCATGTGAGATCGCTGATCTACATGGTACTAGGTTTGTTGGAACTATGCAAGGGTCAGTTCTGCCGCTTGGTCTGGAAGAGGGAAACCAGCATCCAACAGGCTTTCTGGTGGGAGTCAAATGAATGGCAAAGGCTGTGCTACCCAACCTGGTGCCTGGAGGCTGTAGCAGTGTGTATAAGAAAAAGTGTTTTACAGTAAGGCTGGGGATGAACTGGCACAAAGTGCCCAGAGAGGTGGTGGATGTCCCATCTCTGGAGACATTGGAGGTCAAATGGTTATTACATCATGGACTTCCTCGCGTTTCTTACCAGTATAGAGGAACGTGAGAGAGATCTTGGACACAACAGATAAATGCATGAATAAAGAAATAAATAACATCGTGCTTCTTGCTAAGAATGGCTCAGATTTGGAGACGGAAACATTTTTATCCTGGTAGGATAACCCATCTCTGGGGCCCAGTAAATACTTTTGCAATTTCTAGGCAGTCATGCTGCTTTCTGGTTTTGTATTAAAGTGTTAGCTTCTGTTACTGTTGGTATGAATATTCCTTATATATCTTCCTGCAAAATTTCACTTAAAGAAAATGAATGATATCTTACCTTCAAAGTTCTTAAGTGAGCATGACTGGGATGAAAGATTCAGTTTGTTTTACGTTAAAAAGAAGAAGAAGAGAGGAAGAAATAAAGTCATATTAAAAAAAAAAAAAAAAAGCCTGGGGAGGGGGGGGAGGTTGTCTGACTTCAAAATGGTAGCTTTAATTTCCTCTGAAGAATCAGAGCTGAGCAGGTGTTGCCCAGGTAGGAAAATTTCACTTAAAAGATCTCTGAACTGTCCCAAACTGAAGTCCATTCTCATCCATAACGTAATTTAGCCCTTGGCAGGTATATAGAGCTTTTGTAGCTTTCTGTTCTTCACAAATTCTCCTGAGCTTCAAGTCTCACTGACCAGATGGGTTGTAATTTGGCCTCTGACATGGTGCAGTCCTGCTGGAGGGGGAAAATTACCTGAGCTGGCCAACGCTGGGGTCACACGCCCATCTCCTTGAAGTCATTTTCTTTTTTTCAGTCTCCTGCCTTCCCTTTCCCAGTACCAGGATCTCAGTTTTCTGCATTTTGAGTAGTGCAGAGTAGTGAGACGTGGAATACTTATCCCCTTGGAAGTCAGATATTATATTTAAATGTCTCAGGCCTCTGCTGAACATCAGTCACAGGATTGATTTAACCTTAGCAATATCTGACTGCAAGTAAGATGCTGAGATTGCCCCTACTAGGGTAGATTGAAATACTTTGTAGTATGCCAGGTGATGGAAACAGCAGCGTGTGAGATAAATGTGCGCTTAATTAAGAAGAGCTTTGCGTGCTTTTCAGGTCTGAGAACTCATGCCTTAATTTTCTGGGCAAAGTAAAAATGGAATGAAAGTATTTTAGAAGAGTTCCATCCACCTGCCACCTCTCCTAGTGCTGTTACTTCCTTATGCCTGAGCCCATGGCATGAATCTGTTTCACTTTAGATGAAATGTGGGACCTTCTGCTCTTGTAAACAATGAAATTTGCGGAGCTTTTATAGCAGAACATTATCCTTCCTTTGCTGTTTTAATTGAGCGTGTTCTCCTTCCTGCTATCTATCCGAGCACCAAACAAAAAGGGGGGAAAAACATAAAGTGCATCTAAATCTCAGAGTTATGGCTTTGTCCCCGTTTAGTTGGGAAGATGGGATGGCTTCTGACCATCCTTCTCTCCAAGAGAAGGTCTGTTTGCTAGCTCCTCCATGCAGCTCTGTTGTGGTGTCCCCACAGTAACCACGGGGCCAGCAGCACTGCTCACCATGATCAGAGTTTACCCTTTCACCTTCACATCCCCCTCTACTCTCTTACACAGCTTATTTTTTTCCTGCTGCAGAAGTCATTTTTTGCAGGTGCAAAAAGGAGCCTTTCATTTCCCCATCTTAAGAAAAAAGTTGGAAAAAATACGCTTTCCCTACTGAAAGGCAATATTTTGCTTTTAGCACTACTTTATGTGCAGCATTTTTTAGCTCCTCTAATCTTAAATTCAGTACATGAATGGATGGATAATTTCCTCCCTGTCAGTTTTTTCATGCTTCTGAATTATTTACTACTCCCGCAACTTGTAGCTGTGAGTCCACTTATTTCTGGCTGAGCTGTAGCTGTGCCACGAGCGTCCCCTCCACTGCTGTCCTGGGGGGCCACATCACTGCTGCTGGGGCAGGCAAAGGCTGGGCAGCCGGGTACCCTCAGAGGGACCCCAGTGTCCCGCTGCACCCCGTCCTTAAGTAGCATGGCCTGAACCCACCTAATTTGTCTCCAACATTCGCATCCCCCAAATCCTGAATCATTTTGGTTGCCCTCTGCTGCACCTTTTCAATCTCCACAATGTCCTGCCTGTAATATAGTGACCAGAATTGCACGCTATATTTCAAATATACTCCCACTAATGTCTTATATAAAGTAGTGCCAGAATAACTTGTGCTGATTTATAATCCTTACGAATATATATATTTGTTTAGCTGCTGTTGTTGTTTTTTTTATTGCTGCCAAACATCGAACATATGTCTGGTGGTCTGAAGGCCTGTTAAAGACAACAAATGAATCACATTTTCAACATGACAAAAGAAAACACCTTTATTTTTTATCATTGTCTAGCTTGAGTGGTGATATAAGATAAATTGGAACAACAAAAGGAAAAGAGAGTTTAGGAAAGTCAAGTAATAAGTATCAGGTTATAAATGAAGTCTTCCAGTGCTTGAAGTTAAAAAGTACCCACAAGCACTTCACAGTTCTTGAAAAGAAACCAAATAAATTGCCCAACAGGATGGTGGTATCCATGTCCTGTTTAAAGTACAGAAGCCTACCGCACCCTTTGGGGATGATGCAAAGTAAATAACAGAATCTAAGTGGGAATTTTCCACTGTTTTTGGCAAGAGGAACAGGCAGCACAATGTGTGATGCTAATGCACACTGTACCTCTTTTTGGGGAGCGTTGATGGCGCTTTATTTTTGGTGGTGTTGGGAGTTATGGCTTCTTAATGGAAATGAATTTCCAGCCGTTGCCTTGAATCTGTTCAGAAAGATTCCGGCCCCGTTTTCAGAGCCATACCATTATATTCTGAAGTGATGCATTTCAATGGTGTTGTTTATAGAAAGGAAGAGCTGTGAGTACATATCTTCATTTCTGTGGTTTGTAGAGCAGGAAGCAGTGCTTCATTAAGTGGTATTACCTGAACATCTCCCGTTCCCAATCCAGCCAGGCAGGGCACTACCGCTTTGCAAATGTGAAAATATATTTACAAAAACTGAAAGCAAATATGGGCAAGGAGAAATTACCCTGAGATGATGCTCGGAGTGGCAGGCCACTGAAGAGCTACAAATATTTTGTCTTTATTCACAGCAGGGGTTTGCACTCTGTTAGTTTCTGGTTTAAGAAGAAGTTTTTGATGGCTTCCACCTGAATCCGGTCTGAGCTATGTAGCACAGGTGACCTGCATTAATAGCCTCATTTTCCCAAGACAATGCAATGCTATTAATGTGTTGTACCAGGTTTTACCTTGGGGAGTGGCCATTATAGCCAATAAATAATGGCTCATGTTACATCAGCTCCTGCTGAGGTCTTGGGACACAAAATTCATGTGTGCTACCAATGTAGATCGAACGTAACCTTGACATTAATCAGACAGGTGGAATTTAAGGCTTCCCCAGGTTTTCCTGTGCGGCACTCATAACAAATCATGAAGTTCTGCTGCAGTTTGCTGGTGAGGTTCAACAAAAACAAGCCCGCACCTTCCTTTTCCCCTTATTGCATGTATTTTGAAACACATTTAGTCTACTAATACGACCATTGCAGTGTTTACAATATCTCTGCCTTCCTAGTGCTCTCCTGAATCCTAAATGGGCTCCTGTTTTCCGAGAGCGAACAACAAATGGAGCAGACCTTTGAAGAAACCCACCCTCGATTAATAGTTAATGATGGCTCAGGAGAAGGAACAAAGCCCGTGCGATGTGAACACGGATTAGCCCTTTTATAAACACGGCCAAACAGTTTGTAGGCACGCCGATGCCCAGGAGCAGCCTGCTGTGCCCTCCTGCTGAGAGCAAGGCTGGGCAGGGGGTGGGCGTGGGGGCCCCGGGGTGCCAGGAGGAAGCTGGTGGGTTGGTGCACAGCATCCCCTGCCGACAGCCCAGCCGCTAATTGCCTCTGCCAAGAAGCCAACGTTACCCCTCCTTCTTATCCCCAGTTTCGGGCACGCTGAGCTTGGATGGGGATGGTGATTTTGGCTTATGGGTTGAATTCAGGTTCGCCTACAAGAACGTTCGTCTATTTTCCCCCACATCACTCATGCCAGTGTTGGGGCATTTCCTCCTGGCAGTGCTGACAGGGGTTGAAGCAGAGAGGCAACACGTTGGAAGGGAGAGGATTTGCATCCCCCTGCCCAATCCCAGAGCCACCCTTTCTTGCACAGAAAAATATTTTGAGTTTGGGACTTCAAATATTTCTATTAATAAATTACTATGCATCATGTCAAATTAGCATTGCCATTACTAAAAGATTAATAGCGACAATGCGTTGTGGCACTCCATTGCTTCAGGGTAATTTTCTTTTGTTCATGCTTTGGCATAATATTGTATAGCAGAGCAGTAGAACTACGAAGCATAAATTTAGCCCCAGCCCCTCAGCAGAAGAGGTAATCCTAATCACAGCAGAGGGTTGGCAATTAGCTCCTGCTGCCATGCTGCACTGTGCGCACCGTAACCTTCGGGGAAGGTTGCCTTCAAACTGCGATGCATGGGGCTGATGCTGGCCAACGTCCCCAGCACTTTGCAGATAAGAAGATAGAGCCAGACATTCGTGTGTTTTTATTCACTAAGTGCTCAGGAGGGATAAACAATGATAATTTGCATGTAAAGCCGTTTCATTTTAGACTGTGAATAATTGGTGGGTTAGTGACGGTGTGTACGCTTAAGCGTGCATCGTGCCAACAGTAATCTTTCCTTTCATAAATTCTCTATCCTAACCGGAGTTTACAAGGGAAGAAATTACTCTCGTGCCCATGTCCCTTTCCATTACGCTTGTAGGAAGTAGTAACTTTTTCCTTCTGCCTCTTCGGGTAGGGACATGACAACAAAGCAATTAAGCAACATGTCTTACTGGATACAATTTAAAATACAGAGTGGGAACATGTCATGTGGCAGCATTTTATCTGAAAGATACACACCAGGCTTCCATACCTGCGGTTTAATGATGGGCAGGGAGAGGAAAAGCATCTCAACCTCATTTTGAGACAAAACCTGTTTTATTTGTCGCCATTTTAACAAATGACTTTCACAAGTGAGATTACTGTGTTATCATCTGTTTGATTTCATGCTGGATATATCCAGGAAAGTATCTACATGGCGGCTCTGTTTCTTGCTTAAATATCAAGTATTGGTATTTTTAATGTTTTTGTAAACATTATATATTTTAATACTTGAGAAAATGTATCTCATAAATAAGCTTTATTATCTGTCAAAAAGGATGAAAATACAACTTTACATTTCTGTTTTAAAGTAATTTTAGTGCCTATTAGCTATAAAGTAACAGTTATATATAATTTAGAGTATGTAGTCACTCGAAACAACTTGACATTTTCACACAAACACAGAACCTTAATAATAGTCTTGGGATTTCATTGGAAGTATACACCACTACAGGATATTAAAATAACTTATGGTGCACTGTAATTCTTGTTTTGTATTTGTCCAAGTAGTTTTGAAGCATGCTATAAAGTAGAAATATAAAAACCTAAGCTCCAAAGTCAGCTAAGCTGCATTCTTAAAGTTATAGCAGTCTTTTCATATTAAGTATGATTAAACCAACTGACATTTCTAGTTTTCATCTTTCTCTTCTTCCTTCCTATTAATATGCTATGCTTAACGTGTAAATGCTCTGCGCACTGCATTTTTTTATTTACAGCTATTGCGATTGTTTGCTTAAAATAATGATGCTGATTGTGTGCAGTCAGGGATCGTTGTAATGGCTTGAAAACAGTAATTTACTTGTTGATCTGAGAGTAAACCCCAGATCCGTGCAAACACATGTTTTACCAGGTACAGAGAAATGCTCCCATCCAAGGCGCGTTGGAAGTCGGGTGGCACTTCAGCCTATTGTTCTGCATCCACGGCAGAATCAAAACCGTGAGAGTAATAGGCGGAGATTCACCAGGCTGATTATTTTTTCTGGAAGTGATATTGAAAGAGACTTTTTTGTAGACAGCTTTTTATTTTTTTTATTTTTTTAAATCTCCCTACTGTCTTTATTAAAAATGTCCCCGAGATTTAAATAGTTCTTTTAATTGTTATTGAAGCGGCGCATTGGGGAGGGGTGGAGGTGCGTGTGCAGATGTGCACAGAAATTAATGTGAACTTGAAGGAATAGCCTCACTGCCATAAAAGGGCTCACCAAATGTTCACAGATGGAATTTGAGCGGACCCTTATTGACTAAGCTAGTGGGGCCCACTTGGGTCATTTCTCCATCAATCCCACGGAGTCTGTTCGGAAAAGGCACGGTCCAGGCCTTTTCTCCAGTAAGCATTCTCATGCTTGATCCATCAATCTTTTAATTTGCAGTAGGGTTGCTCGGTGACGGCGCTGCCACTGTAAACAAACAGATGTAAAATATGGTTTGAAGGAGACTCTGCTGCCAGCTCATTTTTTGGTAACCTTCTTTGCTATCATGGTGTTAGGCACATAAAGTCGTGTAGTCAAATAGAATATAGAAATCTTGGAAATATGGGGGATAAAAACCTTGCTCTGTCAAGAAAATTTCAATACCCAATGATCAGCAGGGAACTTGAAACAAGGAAAAACACTGGTCATATGAGAGGAAGTAATTGTAAACCAGTATTGAGAATAGCCAATGTCCCGTCTTCCTTTCTCTACCGCCACACTCCAATGTTTATCGCATTCTTATTTTGGTTACGCTTTAAAACTGTTGAACTTACAAAAATGCGTATGAAAAACAAGTTTTTCTCTTTATTCTGTTCTTCCCAAGAGCGTCACTGAGTGCGTACACAGCGGATGATAGCAGAAATGAAGTGCAACCATCAAACTGTGAAATATGGAAATATTCCTAACAGCGCAGTAAAACTGACTAACGATTAATTTCATCAAAGCAGTTGACGAAAACAACATGTGAGAGCAGAGAAGCACCTGTAACACACATTGAGGATGGATGTCGTTGCAGTGCTTGGGTGTGGTCATGCAAAATCTGTGTCATCACCAGTGAGAGGAACCCATGAGCCTGCCGTGGGCTCTGGTCACTGAAGTCATGTTTTATGTGAGTGAATGGATGGTCTGTGTGCATGGAGAAACAACAGGGGGCTCAGAGGTTTTTTTTGCCACACAACCTACTTCCTCCGTGTCTTATCACAAGTCTTAATTGTCTTGGCCATAAGTATTTTGTTCTCTGCCATGCCAGTTTTCTGTGATGCTGCTTCTAAGCCTTGATGGCTTTTGGAGCTCCATAGGGCGTAATGTAAGTCACTGCATTGGATAAGAAAGCAAACAGGGGTTTGCACCCTAAAGAGTTCCTCTCTGTCAGTGTAAAGCCTTGTTTGAGGTTTTCAAAAGCAGCTTCCTCTGACGTGCCTCTTCTACCATTTAGGTTTTACTACTGAATTGGTCTTCTTGCTTGAGCTAATTAGAGCTGAAACCCTTTATCTCAATGAGTCTTACTGCTAAAATGTGTTAGTTTGAATAACGTTGAGCCCAGAACTATTCTCGAGATAACAGATAAAAGCCTGGAAGAACAGAAACAGGAATCTGTATGATGTTGCTAGAATTTTACCTCTCCAAATATCAGAAATTGCCCATTCGCTGTGGCAGGGAAAAAGAGATGGCTGACTCTCTTTTCTGCTCCCTGGGATGTCTTTTCCTGTTAATCTTTTACTGCTGGTGCGCAGGGAGGGAGGGGTATTTGTGTAACTGAGAATTGGGTTGGATCTTTGAGGCTCTCTGTGTTCAGTATAGCCCACAAAATTCTGTGGGAGCTACAAGTACCCACTACTTCCGAGAGAGAGGCCCCTGGCTGTGTTTTATGGGGAATGTGTAGTATATTAGCTATTAAAGTTCAGATTCTGGTACCATAACTCACATTTACCAGTACCGTAGTAGAGAAGCAGTATCATATATAGCAACCTAGCTGGTGAAATTTGGATACAACTCAGCACTGATTTTTTCCTTTGCTTTCCTACTCCTTTTCTTCATGCCTTTTTTTTTTTTTTTTTTTTTATGGCTTATAGTTGAGTTTTTATGGTATTGTTGGGCATTTTTACATGCTCAAATATGTGGAAATTTATAAATAAATAAAGCAATTCTGGAATTGAAAAGCACAGTAATATGAATCACCTGGCTGTGAAAAAGGTATGTAATCAAAAACTTGTTTTGCCTCTGTCTGTCTGGGGTATAATTTCAAAATGTTTAAAAAACATATATTTTAAACTAAGACTCATCTAAATGGCTGAGCAGGGTGGAAAAGCATTAGAATATTGATCAAATAGCAACAAGGAATTGAAAATTAAAGGGCTGCATGTCAGCAGGAGTGTGATAAGAGAGCCCATGTCTCTATAGCTGGGGTTTTGTGGCTCCTAAAGGCAGCAGGTAGATAAAGGATCACGTGTAACCAGGAGAGCCCTGTGGGACTGCAGATGACATTGTAACAGATGACTCCAGATGACAATGTAAGAGTAGGAATGGGGAGAAATTATATTAACAAACTGTTGTCGATGCTTATAATAAGATTTGAACTGCTGAATAACCGAACCTGAAAGACCAACATATTTTTCAAGATGGTTTAGAAGGATCCCACGATTGACTGTGTCAAAAGCTGCAATTATGTCAAGAAGTATTACAAAGGATGGATTCCCAACATCAGATACAATAAGTGTATTATTACAAATCCTGATGAGCTGAGCCTCGCAGCCAGATAAATAAAGAAATAAAAACCAAAGCAAACCACTGCAGCGAAACGTTTGGAGTAAATTATGGCCTTAACATTTGTGTCTTATGACTCCTGCTCTCCGCTTACAGTGATAAATGATTGAAATCTGTTTTACTGATTGCTAGAACGTTGGAGATTAAAAATACATATTTAATATGGTTAGTTTTTGGAGGTTTTGATAGGCACAGTGGATAATAATATCCTTATGATATTTTCAATATGTGAACCTCGCAGAGGAAGGATTTTTCTCAGGAAATAGATATTGGCTCCAAGGGGCGTGCTGTTGGATGAAGATTTTGTTTCCCAAATTTGAAGACCGAGTGAGAAACACATGCATTTTTATTTTTATTATTATTATTGTTATTACTTTTTGTGGTGGGAAGAGGTTTTATAATAAGTCTATCAGTTTTCTGGCATAAATTTGTCAGGGGGATAAATATGTCTAATACGTATTTTTGATGATTGATCATGGTGTTCCAAGTGTGCTAAATAAGGAAGCGAGGCATTTTCTTTCCGTGTTTAAATGATGGGAAAAATAGCCTGCGTATTACAAAATGACAGAGACATTATTAGTTCGGAGTCTTTTTTTTTAAGTTCTGAAAATGTTGAGTGCGTTTGGTAGACTGGCTGACTTTGTCAATAAGGACATCGTTGTGCTTAATGCTAATAATTCACAGGATTTGTTTGAAAATATCTTTTCCATTGAAGTCGCAGCTTCGGTTGCTGCTCTGATTCTTTGCAGTACCTGAAGCGGCTCTGATAAATAAAATTTGCAAGAGCAGTGGAGAAAAAAAATCTATTTTAATTAGATGCTTATTGAAATCTAGCACAGATAGTATATGAAGCGTCATTTCAAAACTGGAACGAGTGTTTTTAAATCTTTATATGCTCACAAATATAGATGCATAATGCCAATATGAGGCGCTGCTTTCTTGAAACAAATGGGAAAATGGAGATTGCTGCTGTCCTCAGACATTTTTTAATATAAGGTTCTGGGATGATTGTAAAAATCTGTAATGGAATTATTTTGTTGTTGCGCACTTTTTGTTCATTGGACTTTTGCATGCAAAGAATGATGGGTGTGCAGGAGAGGGACGCCTCCATGGCTGCAGGATTGGGCTCACTGCTTGCAAGTCTTCTGTTTTTGTCCTCTTGTGTGATGAAAGGTTCTTCATGTCTGATGTGTTGTGATACGCCATATAATATTCATTATTGAATTCCAAGTCTTGCCGTTTAGATTGTGTGTCATACATGTTCTTATCTTGTGAAAAATCTAAGGAAAAAGCTTGAAATCTTCGTATTTTACATTAAAAAAAGAAAAAATCAGTCTCTAGTTTGGGGAAAGAGATACTGGGCCCAAACACTAATTTACTGTTATCTGAAAAAACGACAACGTGGGGTGGGAGAAAACTGGGGACATTAACCTTAAGGAACTTTATTTCTTCTGTGTTTTCATCTTCACGTCTTCTTTGATTCTTCCTGATCTACCAAAGTAAGCTGCCCTTCCAGTCACGTGTACCTGTCACCACGCTAAAATTCTGAGTTCTATTGATGCAATCCCAGACAGGGGGACCTTTTCTGGGGCCGCTTCCTGCAGAAGAACCTGTCCTTTTGGTCTCACCATCCCTCTTGGCTCATCCCGGGATACAACAGCCAAATCATGTTGGGTTTCTTTGCAGAGAAAGCTGTACCATGAGCACTGGGGGCTGCTGTTGGCTCTAAGGAGCCAAGCGCCATATAGGACAAGTGGCCCTGGGTGGGGGCTCTCCAGAGACCTCCTGATATCTCCTTAGACATGGGAACAACCACTGCTTCCAAGCTGCCCTGCTGAAGATGTTTGGGCTTCCCTTCTGCTCCACTTTATGGCCCCACTCTCAGGACTACATCAGAGAGACAGAGAGCCTTTCATGAATGCAAATTTTGGTAGAAGTTATTATTTTTTTGTTTTTATTTTACTTCCATGGCAAAAAAAAAAAACAACACAAAAAAAACACCAAAAGAGGAAAAGAAATCACAGGAGCAGTGCTGCTTGCCCACAAATCTCCAACTAACCCTTGCACTCAATTAATCTTCGTGACCTCCTAATGCCCTGTGCCATGAATTGTACCTTGAGGTTAGGAAATAGGTCTTGTTGTAGTTCCCAGTCACTCCTATACAGCTTTTGTGTTCCGAGCCTTCAGATGTTGTTGATTTGAATTTGAAATTTCTTTCGTGCATAATGTCTTGATCTGATAGAGCTCTGGCTTTTAAAGCTGAGCTTTAATTTGTTTAATCTGGCATATTCTTAATTATACGAGCTATAAATTTTATTGTATTGTAAAGCTCCGAAATACACGCATAAAGATGCAGCGGCAGTGTATGATTGCCTTACTCTTGGGTGCAACGTGCAGAGAAGGGCTTCCCAGTGAACAACCACCGTCCTTCCAGTGTGTGTCTCTCAGAGCTGCCCATGGTGCCATGGCTGCAGGGTCCCGAGCTCAGCTGGGCTTTTTGGAGCTGTTCTGCTTCTGGCTCCTGGGGTGTTAGGAAATAGCATAAAGTGGGAAAGGGTGAGCTGATTTAAAAAAAAAAAAAAATAGGAAATGGCTGAAATATCTTCTTGATCTCTTGCTGGGAGATTAACTTCAGCCTCCCATCGTTCCTTACTGTGTGATTTCCGGAGCACGTTGCATGACAAGTCAGCCTTCAGAAGGGATTGCCTCTGCCAATGTTACCTACATGAAAATGGGAGCAGCAGCACTGGGGGAGATGGTAACATGCTAGAGCAATGAGTGAGGGCACACAATTATTTCATTATTCATGCATGGGATCTCAGGAGATTTGCTATGAAATTTCAGCTTCAGAAACACCAGCTTTTTTTTTTTTTCTGGTTATCCAAAAAGCTGATCTGCTAGCTTAGCCAGTGGAAATAATCTAACAAGGCTTGGTGTTTGACACAGTCAGGCCAGGAGAAGGCATCTACACACAATGCCTTTTGTTTTAAAAGGGGCCATGCTTTGTACCCCAGGCAATGCTGGAGCAGTATCTGGTGCACCGAGCTGGAGCTCCATACGCAGCCCTGTTCTGAGCGAAAAGCACAGCCTTACTCACAGCCTGCTTTGCATTCAGCCCTGCTCTCCAGGCGGTGGCAGGAACTGAGAGTGCCTGTTTATTCCCCAAAAAGCTGGTCACTGTCAGAGGTCCCTGCAGAAGGGGATGCCTGTATAGTTACCATTCACCCGTCTCTTCCTCTGTCATTGCTTAGAGGGCTGCTCAAAGCGGTGCCAAGTTTTTTTGTGCTGTGTCTGTAACTTTGGTCGCACGCTGCCTTTCATCAGGAGTTTTGCGTGGTCTGTCTATCAGGCACAGATAGTTGGCAGTCATCTGTTGCCACCAGATAAAGATGGAACAGTTTGTTAGGTGACTGATGGCTTTTTGCTAAGTTTTCTAAGTATGATTAATGTGTAAAAAGATCTGGTCTGGTGATAGGTAAATAGGAAAAACAGAGGCACCCGTCTCAACCTAGTTTTTGCATGTCCATTTATGCCCTTTGATCAAAAGGAAAGGTTATAGGAGCTTGCTGATAGCTCGAACCACTAAGAGAAAACAGACATACTCAAGACATATCAAAGTCCCAGCTCCTGGAGTCATTTGAGAGCACATGAAAATCCCTTCTCAGATAAAGTAAAACCACGACCTCAGCCATTGAAGAGAAAAGGCTGCAGAGTCTGACTCGCTCTGTAAGAACTCATCCATTCACATATCCTGCTATAGTATAAGAATTTAGAGAAGCCGGTTTGTCATTTTTTCAACAGTGACATCTACGGTAGTTATCATTAAAAATTCAGCACAACAAGCATTGTTTTTAATTGTATAATTTCTGCAGTGCTGTAGAAGAGTTGTCTTGTTATTTACATGTCATACTGGGCCTCCAGTGCATCCTGCTGATTTGTTAACTGTGCTGTGTTGGAGGTAGGAGGTCATGGTGGATGTAGAAGACCGTATCTGGTTGATTTGCTCAGGAACAGAGTTGCATTAATAGGATTGCTCTGTCTGCATTCTGCCAAATGCGAAGCCAGAGTTTGGCATGTGCTTTTAGTTTATTGGCATTTGGTTACTTACGTTGTGATGGAATTCTGATCACTTCAGTCTTTAGATGTGCTTGTGCATAGTTCCAGGTGATCTTTCTCTGAAGGTTCTTCATGCTCCAGTACGCTCATTTGGTTCACCAATGTTAACTTAATTACTCTTCAGTCTGCTGTGGATTTTAATGTACACAACAGAAAAGTATCAGATAGATAGTCAGTTCACAGACCTGAAGATAAGGGTTCAACCTGGGGATGTCCTGAGTGTCCGCAACTCATTCCAGTTCCAGCAGCTCGCTGGAGGCTTGTTGCTCCCAACAAGCAGCTATCATAGAGCCAAGCCATGACACACAGGAACAGCTTAAAGTTCTGCAGAGGCTTTCCTTCTCCTTGAGCTGACCACATCTTTTCTCTAAAGGGTTTGACTCACTCTCATCCTGCTCATCTGAATCACTGGAGACCGTGTCAATGACTTAAGAAAATGGTTTACGTGCATAATGGAGGATGCGTTGTACAGTAGCACAGTGTGATCCCCCCCCAAAATAATTGAAGGAGATGAAATTGTTTTGGCCAGTTGTGGTTTTTCAGATAACCCTTCGATTTTATCTACCTGCTACTTAAGGGCTAACATTTTATTACTGCTGCTGTTGAAGCCTTGCTCTGAAACCAGCCATCATTTTTGTACTTCCATGCGTATCTTTGGAAAATGATGAAAATATGTCATTTCAAACCAGAACGGGAAAAAAAACTAAAAAAAATCAACCAGTAAACTTGTGTACAGTGAGATAAAAATCAGCGTTTCATTACTTATTTATTTATTCATTTATTTAAAAATCTTTAACTAGAAAAATTCATTAAGATTCAATATCTCATGTACAATGATGGCCTAGGGACGGGAGATGGATTAAAAAATGTAAATACTATTGGGTCTAATGTGCGTACCATTAACACAAATGTGAAATTAATGTAAAAGTTTCTGACAGCACTAACTTAGGAGTTAGGATTAACTCTTTAAGTATGTGCTTAAAACAGTGCGGAATGGTATTAGGCTTTAACAGATGATACGTACAGTAAACAAGTATGTCTCAAAAGAGACAAAATGTCAGCAAAATAATTGCCTAGCAGTACTTCGTATCAATTAATTCATTTGTATTTAATTAAAAGGAGTCATAACAATTGGCTGCTGTATAAAAGCCCCTTAGCTCTGTTGTCTTCCATGCCTTTTGTTAGTTTTCTGGGGCTGGATATTGTTAGCCTTTTTGAATAATTCAACTAAGATCTATTTCCTAAACAGAAAATCTATCTTTGAGTTATTCCCTTTTCTACAGGGAAGTAGCAATAAACAGTAGCTTGTAGCTTTGTGTGTCTTATAAATGACAAGGAGGGAGAATAGGGATGAGATTTCAAAAGTACTTGAAACCAAAAATGCAGGGGTTCCTAAATCAGTTGGGTGCTTCTGAAGATATGCATTATCCAAGATGACTCCAGTAAATCCATGCGGAGGGCAAGTGAGTGTGCTGTTGGCCTGGCTGTTGCAGTAAGGCCCTGGCAGAGCTGTGAACTTGGTTAACCTGTCTTACTCATACCTTCTCAAAGGTAGCAAGGTTAATTTTACGATGGATAATTTTTACACTTTTTCTTATACGTGTTGAGGATTGCACTGTCTTTAAAATACGGTCACTTCATATCTCCTCAAAGCTATCAAATATGAACATGGTCCATGAGTCTGGAGCAGAGGAAAACTATTTGTTTAGATGACCAAGGGTCTAAAGCACCCCATCAGTCAACAAACCAATTGTTTGCCTCTCACTACAAGAAAGACATTGAGGCCCTGGTGGGTGTTCAGAGAAGGGCAACGAAGCTGGTGAGGGGTCTGGAGCATAAGGCTTATGAGGGGCAACTGAAGGAGCTGGGATTGTTCAGTCTGGAGGAGAGGAGGCTCAGTGGTGGCCTTATTGCTCTCTGCAGCTACCTGAAGGGAGGTTGTGGTGAGGTGGGGGTCAGCCTCTGCTCCCATGTAAATAGCAATACGATGAGAGGGAATGGCCTTGAGTTGTGCCAGGGGAGGTTCTTCAGGTTGGACATCAGTAAATAATTCTTACCTGAAGGAGTTGTCAGGCACTGGAACGGGCTGCCCAGGGAGTGATGGAGTCGCTGTCCCTGGAGGTGTGCAAGAAACATGTAGATGTTGTACTGAGAGACATGGTTTAGTGGGAAATATCAGTGATGGGTGGATGGTTGGACTGGATGGTCTTAGAGGTCTTTTTCTAACCTCGGTGATTCTGTAATTTTATGATTCATTTGAACAAGTCACATCAAACAAGACTGGATGGTGGCCCTTACAGCTGCTGGTGTGGTGGTCCGAGTGCACTCCCAGCCACTTCTCTCCCAAAGCTATCTCAGGTCAAGTAGAGCCCTAGTGTCATCTTTCTTTTCCTCATAAACAAACATGTATCTATAAAACAGTAGTGAAAACTGCAGCTTTTGGATTATCTGATATTCTCTATCTGGAGCTCGAGTAAGTTGTTGATTAATCTCCATGATGCTTGCTGAATGAGGTGGTCAGATTGCTTTGATTGGAGTATTATTTGTGATTGTTTTTATTTGATCATTTCTTAATTACTCACAAAGTCTGATAATCTCTCAGTCGTTAGTGCAAATTAACAAAGCAAACGAAACAAAAATACAACTTTCATCACACCTGCTGTGATACACCACGTGTAACCACACTGCTGCTGGACACACTCATTTCTGAGGCAGAGGACAAGTGACCAGGGGAGATACTGTGATTTCTGAGAGTAAAACATGAAGAATTCGGACATGCATCATAGGTGGAAGTCATCAGCTGCTCTGGGAGCAGCTTGTGCAAGTCCACAGAACATGTTGCAGAGAGCCCCGGATACAGACTTTTTCTGGCAAATTTTCTGACCACGACAATATGTATCCATCACTTGAATGCATATATTGAAGCTGCATGGGTGTGAGTGCATCAATCTGTTGTTGTGGGTCAAGTTTTCCAAAGTCCAGTCTCACCTACCACAACAGATTTTGAAAACAAGGCAATTATGTGGGGTCATTTGCCATGCTTACTGTCATTATTTACAGCGT
This sequence comes from Alectoris magna, assembly GCA_030625065.1. Lineage (NCBI taxonomy): Eukaryota > Metazoa > Chordata > Aves > Galliformes > Phasianidae > Alectoris > Alectoris magna. Next base: position 21,899,162 of record CM060566.1, on the reverse strand, counting down.
GTCCCCGCTGGCATTTGGTCATTGCTGTCCATAGGCTGCCTGGCATGGTTCCCCCCAAAATTGGCATCTACCACAAGTAGTGTTGGCAGGGTGAGTGGGGTTAGAAGAGTTTAAACATCACCCCATAGGGACGTGAGAGCTGCAGGAATCTGTCCCTGGGTCTACAGCTCCTTACAACTGCCTACGCTGTGCTTGGGAATTAGTTCTGCCTGTGGATTTACTGCTGCCATCATTTCTTCCCATTCTTGGCCTCCCCAAAGAGGGAAGCTCTCCAGCATGAGTGAAGACTGCCCTGCGTGGCGGTGGTGGTACGGAAGGGTTAAGCAATGTCAGCTCCCTCCTCTGCCTGCTGAAGTGCCTTGTTTGCAAAGGATTGATAGAGTACCCTTGAGAGAAAGATTCGCATTTTCACTGTTCCGTGTCAGGGAATGAGGTTGTGTGATTTTTGTGTCATTTTGCACTACCATATTTCTTCCATTAGGAATTCTAATATTTCACAACCTCTGTCAAGGAAACTGCTACTCCTAATGCATAAGGCGGATGCATTCCAGATGGGCTGGTAATCCAGTTCAGGTTTTTCACATACATTATTTCAGTTCCACTGCGGACCCGTGCTCAGCTTTGCCAAAGCTGGTTTCATGATTCATTTGCAACTGCAACAAGTTAATCCCAGAGCGAATAGCTTTGTCCACTTCAGGTGAATTCTTCTTGCACGCTGGCACCAGACGCTGACTGGTAAGAGGTGCTTCCAAAAAAGCAATTTATATTCCGCATCCTTGTGCCAAAATTCTTCCTATCCGTGTCCAGGGCCAGTGGATCAAGGAGCTTTTTTTTCTAAAACAGGAGATTCCTTAATTTATGAATAGTATTAGCTAAGCATTGAAACGGGTCTAGTTCAATGAACACGGTTAAAAGCATCCAGAAAAATGTTTTAAAGTGGAAAGCCCTCTGAGCTATTCGTGCAGAATATTAAAATTTAACTAATTTCCCAGATTGAATTACAATTAGTGCTCGTCTTCACGTATTCTCAGTCCAACAACATAAGCAGTAGCAAATAAGCAAACAGTGACTTTATAGAGCTTTCCCGGGGTTGTGTAGGGTCAGCCTTGTTTTCTGTTTGATTCCTTCCATATTTGCTTTGCGCACAGCTTTTGTATTGCACTGCTTCACTCTGTTGGCTGTTTGGGAATTTCCATAAGGCAGTGCTGAGTATTAAATACAGTTTTCTATTTCATTTTGATGGCGAAATATTTTAGCAAACATTGCCCTAGTTCTCCTCATCCCTTGTACCCGTGGCATGGCTGTGTAGAAGCCCAACCAGAGACAAAGCTGTCTCCATTCCCTTCACTCTCCCTTTGTTCCAGGCGCATTTGGCTCCATCACACTGGCAAGAATGAAACAATATTTCCTGAGCACTGACCTCTCCGACACTTATGTGGACTCAGCATCTTAATTGCTGTTAGTGTGAATCACCGAAAGCTGGTGCATAATTTCTCGAGACATTTATTGGAGATCTACAGTAGACACTCATTCTCAATAACAAAAAATAAAGAAATCCATAAATCCCATGAAACTTTCCCCTACTTCATTTTAAGTTGTTTATACAAGAAACTTCATGTCGTAATAACGCTTTTTGGCCTTTGTTTGATTGGAAATTTCTATTAAACTGTTATGAGAAAATAACTTTATGCTTCAGGTTTTATGTTTCGATTTGATTAACAACAGGCTTTTACAAGGACTGCAGCACTGCTGCCTTTACTGTACTCATCCAGCGTTATTGCACTTGCTGTTTTGCTGTAAGGAGTGGACTTTATCAAGAAAATTATATTTCCTGCATATGACATTTTGGAAACGTATTGTATGTCATATCTCCATCTTAAACGCTGTTAGTGCGAATCATCTGACGCTGCTTTATAATCTTTGTACTATATTTATAGCAGACCGTTGCTCTGTAGTGTTCTAAATTTCCTGCTCATGATGCAATGGCAAAAGTCATTAAACATTAGCAGTAATAGTATTTTCACTGTAATAAAGTGTTAATTACTTCCACATGTTAATCGAGTTGGGGGGGTAGAGAGATTTTTGCTATTGTTACTGTGCCTAAAATAATTTCCATGTGATAATTTTCCAGGATATCAAAAACTGAATAATTATGCACTAATTAAGAAAGTAGAGCCTGCTCTGGAGTTAAGACTGCATTAATTTTAATGTTTTTACAGTCCTTTAATTGGGGAAAGGGCTGTAAATTGAGAGCTGACGCACTCTCCCGCCATCAGCAGGCCTGCCTTTGCAATCTGCCTCCTATATACCGCAACCCAAGGTCAACACAAGTTTGCAAAATCCCTCTGCTCTTCATACGAAATGTATTGGTGGTGAAGCGTGCATCTATCACTCTGACAAGCATTTAACTCTCCAAGAGCACATGCTCTCACTTCTTAAATTATTAATTGCATTAAATACATTTTCATATCGCGGACTGTTTGCTACAAACTGTTCCCTGGTAGGGAGAGGTGGTCCCCCCGCCGTGCCATGCAGTTCGCCTTCTGTTGTTCCCGTGGCAGCGCGAGGTGTGGGGCAGCTGCCTTTGAAGGGCTCCGAATGAAATACTGTGCTCCCAAAATTGTGGAAAAAGTCACCCTCAGAAACTCTGTTTTTTTGTTTTTAATGTCGATCGCTTGGCTTCGCTTTTTCTGCTCTCTTTTGTTCTGCACTAATGTTTATAAGTCCATATTGTTTGGGTTTGTTTATACCTTTACACTTATCAGCTCATGCAGTTTTCCAGGGTATTCTCCCTGTCACACCATTATCACAGGCAATGGCATCATCATCCGCTTCATTATCATCTCTGGGTCATTCCATCCCAGAATGGCTTCGTGTTACAACTAAAAGGAGGAATCTGGCAAATGGATCATATTATCTCCCTCTCTCACTCTGGCATTTGAATGCATTATACACGACACAGTCTTTATATTAACAGGCATCATGACCTTTGCCTGTAACATGTTTATTTTAGCAATACTTGCTAGTGCTGCTGGAGTTCAGCTCCTGCCAGTTGCTGATGCTATTGTGAGCCTTGTGTTTATACCTGGCTCATGCCAAACTGGCTCCCAGCCCACGGAGGAAATGCTGAGGCCCAGGTGGGCCGCAGGGCTGGGGGCAGCTCTGGGGCTGCAGAGGGGGCCCTCTTGGTGGGCGTGTGTTTGGGGCATAGGTCTTCAGGTTAGAATGTGGTGAGGAACCGCAGAGCATTTTTGCCTGCTGCAGTGGCGAGCTGTATTGATGGGAACCTGCAGCAGAGCTTGACATTTACCTGAGCTTACGTTTGCTGGAGGCTTGAATCTCAGACCTTCTTGGTGTCCTCTCTGTTAACTTCCATGTGGTCCTTTGGGAAAGCACCTCGAGGATTAACAGAGAGATTAAAATCTTTCACTAGCACCTGTGTGTATGCCGACTTAGTTCACTTACAATTCTTCTTGCATCTCTCCCACAGGAATTTTTATAAAGCGAAAGGAAACCTACCACCCTGTGAACATTTTTGTGGCACGGTGTTGGATGAGTGTAAGAAATACATGGGTGAGAAATAGGAACTGATCACCATCAGCATTCCTTGAGACCCTGTTGGGTAACCCTGTCTATAGACTAAGTCTTTTCTAAAATCTCCTCAAACTTCTGATTTTATGCATTTCCTGCTGGTAATATCTCAATGGCATTACTATTAAGTTCAACACACAGACTCATATCAAAGAATTAGGTGCAGTTCTCTTGATGGTTGGCAAAAATGTAATGAGACTCCTCCTTCCCATTTCAGTGCTTAATATTGAGAATCATGGAATCATTATGGTTGGAAAAGACCACTAAGATCATCAAGTCCAACCACCAACCCATCACCACCATGCCCACTGAACCAAGTGAGGACCACTGTGCCCACTCAACTGGGAAAGTGGTGGACGCTCACTGGTACTGCAGGACAGGGCAAATCTGAGATGCTTTTAGAGGTATGTCGATGCATTGGGGTGCATTTCCCTCAATAACAGCATGAAATGACATAATCTAAAACAGATCAGGTTGGAAGCATCTTTGTGGCCCAGGGAAATAATCCCCGCCTTTGGGTAGTGATAGCTCGGAATACAGTGTGGGTGGAACTCAAAGTTAGGGTTCTTGTTTTTCCGCATTGCATTGCACACGTTGGCCATGGTGTGCTTTGCAAGATGCATTGCACAGTAGGGCACGGGAGCAGCAGAAAACGAGCAGATGGAGCCGCAGCCCAAAGTGCAGATTTCTTACCTGTTTTAAAATAATATTTCTGACATCACTTTAATGGCACATCCCTTTGAGGCAACATAAAGGACTTAGAGCTGCAGTCGAATCTTTTATTGTGGCTGTGCAACAGTTCAGGTGTTGTATTTTTCGACAGCAAGCGTACTTCTGTCCCGTTGGAGAACTGTGGAACGTCTGTGCAGGCATCGATCTGCCTGATGGGTAGGAGAGCAAGACTGCAGGAAAGTTAACAAAGACAAATTGAAAAAAAGGCCAGGAGAAACATTTTTCACCCAACTTTTTTTTTTCCTCCCTTCTGCTCCAGTTTCTCTATTACCATTGCATTAATTAGAAATTTAGGTAAGTGACATAAGTGCCCTAATTTTTTATTTCTGCCAGGAGAACAATTAGGCCATTAGAAGTAACAAATGGCCTGGACGTATGTTGTCTGTTGAAAATTTCAAGCTGCATTATTTCCGACAAGAAAAAAAAAAAGCCACAACAAATAATATTTGTTTTGGCCGATTTTTACCGTGAGCGATGTCAGCTTTAGCAGATTCCGCGCACCGTTGGCTTTCTTTCCTTCTTTCTTGTTGGTTTTTTGTTTTTCTCTATTGTCATGGCTCATTAAAGTATGCTGACTCTTGTGGATTCCCGTTTCCTTTAGGTAAATAGTTATTTACATGAACTGCAGCATTTTTCTTTGGTGACAATTTCTAATTGTTCAGGCAACCAAGGGTGATATATTAAGCACTCCGAATAAAGCTTCACCTGTGAAATAAATTACTTTAAATTAACTATCCTTTCAAAAGAGGCAAAATTTCCAAATGGACAAATTAGACCCTTCTTAGCCACATATGGTAAGTGTTTTAAGCATTTCCCTACTGGTCGTTACTCTAGAGAACAATTCTTCATGATGGAGTGGAAGACTTCTTAACTCATTTGGGGTCCCTTTAATGCCAGCGCTTGCCAACGGTGTGTGCTGAAGGGCTCACTTTGCACGGAGCACCGTGTGGGCTGCAGCATGCATGTCTTTATTAATAACGTGGTGCTCTCACATTTTTAACCCTTGCCATGCTGCATTGGAGATCGGTGGCAGAAAAGTCCCCACCCTGGCCCTTGTCTCAGTTGGACACTTCTTCAAGTGACGATTTGGTTTCCAGCTTTAGCCTTTCTGAACAGCATGCGAGTACGCAAGCACGCTGCAACCATCTTGCTAAACATTACTGCCACAAGTATCCATGTCTTCAGTTTGTATTTCTTAGCTTCCAACTGCTGATAGCAGACCTGCTTCTACTCATGGGACTAAAGCGGGAGGAATCCCACCAGAGGCAACGTGTGAAAGGGGTCACTTCAGTGGGTATTAGGTTTACTCCACAAACACTGGTGTATTTAAAATATACACTTACTTGGCCTTTTATGCAGAGTAGATGTGAGTAGAAAATCGGGTCCTACAGGTCAGAATTTTAAAAACACTCAGATGAATTTGGAAATGTCGTAGGCAGCTTTAAACATTTGTAAGCCTTCCCAAACTCTTGTCCTCTGGACCTCTGAGCGCCTAGGTCCCATTTCTGTCTAACCTATGGCAAAGCTGCTTTAGCGCATTCGATAGTGTTACTGACGCTGCTCTTTCCCCAGTGTTTGAGTTGTGCCAAATACTGCAAGATAGAAACGAAGGAAAACATGTTTTTCTAATTTAAGTCATAACTTGACCACATTTCAATGTCCGTGTTTTGTATTTAGAAACTCAGAACTTCTTACAGGGAAGCATCCAATCAGTTTAAATTATGCAGAGTTTGTTTTTATGGTTTCCCATGACTTTTTTAGTCCAGCTTGGTTTCCCGTTTCCCACACATTAGAAGTCAGTATGTCAATGCATTGGAATGTATTAGGCTGGTTAGCATAATCTGAACGCACTTCTGAGATGGTTTCTAATACAAAAGACCTAGATGTTGTACATCCATTTTATAAAAATAGCAAATGAGAAGAAGATTGTATTTTCTGTTTGTATGGGAAAATTCTAATTAGGAGTTATTTTGGTACTAATATTTACACTACAAGAGTAATTAAAATGGAGTGATCAGTAAAGTGGGTGTAGCTCTAAACACATGTTCTTGCTTTGTTTAATTATGTTGATTAGGTATAAACCCCAATTTGGCATCACCTCTCTTGTCTTAATATGTTGTTGATGAAAGCATGTGGAGACTTGACCTTAATATAATCGTGACAAACCTCATTTGATTACCTTTGCCTAATTAAAACATACATTATATGTACCATAATAGTATTATTATTCATCTTACACTCTTCTCACTCTGTCGTAATGCTGGGAAGTAAACCTTATTGTGCAGTTTCTGTCTCCGAAGGACTTTGTGCATTTTGTATAATTGGGAGAGGTGTTTATTTCATGGGCCAGTTATAATAACAGTAATTATCATATAAAAGCGCAGTGAATTTTTGCGTTGTGCCTTGGTGTTAAGTTTACTGTTGGTGCATGCAGGGAATGGTCTGCAGTGTGCATGGGAAAGAAGTGGAGCTTCTCCCATGTCCCCCACCCTTTCTCCTTTCTCCTTTCTCCCTTTCTTATTTTCCCTTCCACTTTGTGGCCGGTTTTCAGTATCTCTGCCCCATATCAGTTGGGCGTGCTGCAGTCCAACATCCTTGTCCTTTTACCATTAGTGCCCAGGCTTTGGCCCTAGGCTTTAGTGCCTCCATTTGAAATACTGGGCTTTTGCCCAGAGCTGTTTCTTAGGGACTGAAAACTTCCATGTGCGTTTGGTTATTATATATATATCATAAAGATATACGTGACCTAGAAATGTCTTACGGGAATCTTCCTGCCCACACTGGGGGTATGTCTTGTCCTCGGTGGGAGCCTGCTGTAGTCCCTGCCTTGTTCACCCCTGGGCTACCACCCCGCTGCAGAAGTGCTGGTGTTAATCCACCATCACTGCAGGCTTTTTCTCTGCTAACAAAGTAATTCTGCAGACTGTGAAGCGTCGTGGAAGGGCAGCTGATGGCCACACGGTGAACAAGATTAATTATATTTGACTAAAATATTTTTATAGCATCTCTTACTGTGGTGCCAGAGATACTATCATAGACTTTATTTTCACATCGATCTTGTGAGCCTGAATCTCCAGTTTATACCTACAAGAAGCAGTAGCAAAGCAAGAAAAAGAAGAAGAAAACAATTTAGACCTCTACATGGAATTGTGAAAAAATAATTCCAGAAGTGATTAGATCTGAAGCTTATTGTGAGCGTGTTGTAAAAAGAGAACCTCAAACCTTGGGCATCTGAGTCACAGGTCGGTGCGTACCTCACCGAATGTCTTTTTCTTCTGATATGGTTTGAAGAAAGCATTGCTGCCACCAAAACTCAATTGGTGTGGAAAGTTACCTTCCAAAATAGAAATAGAAATTTTTGTGCTTACTGCACAGAGATGATGCAGGAACTGACCTCATTTATCAGCCACGCTCACCCGGTTGCTTCCTGACTTGACTTTCCTTCCAAATATATTCTCTTGTCTTCTACTAACTGGCACAGGTGTCTTTCTTTTAGAATAACCCATTCCTGAAGAAGTTGGCCAAAATAATAAGAACAAATTAAAATTGCAGCCACTTTATCTCTCCTGAGGGCTGTAAAAGAAGGACGAGGAAAATGATGACCGCTCAAAGCGTATTCATGTGGAGAGCAGTCATTCCAGTCCCAGGTAGGAGCATCGCACCAAGTTGACCCAAAGCAGCTGGGAAGCCATTCTGTGCCAATCCGTGACAGGGAGAGCTCAAGGCAGGGGCTGGAGGCACCACGGTGGCACAGTAAGGCACAGGGAAGGTGGCCCATCATATGTGTTCTTAGGAAGCTTCAGCCCCTCACACTCAAAGAGCAGAATTCAGCTCTGGGTGTGCATGGGGGAGAAACATCCCCACTTCTTGGCCAATCTCTTGGCTGTTACCCCACTATGCCGACATTCCCGAACTCGTCATAAAGAAGTGCCAAGATCTGACCACTGGTGGGCTGAGGAGATTAAATTTTAATGGCTTCCATCTCCCCACCGATGCACCTCGTGGAAAAAATAAATAAATAAATAAATAACGGTTTAAAAAATGTACAAAATCTAATTTAAAATGACATTGGGGTTTTATTTAAAGTCATGGAAGCTGGTTAATTCCAAAATGCTCTCATTAACTCACATCATTTAACGAGTTTCTATTCATTTAGCTCTCTCTCTCTCCAGAGCCTCTCAGCTGCTCTACCTCAACACATTGACAGCCTTCTGTGCTCCTGCTTCCCAGGGGGAGCTAAGGTGACTTTAAACTACCTTTTCATTCTCCCAGCGTTAGGGTGCACAAACGGAACGGCGCGGCTCAGCCGGCCCTGCCCTGGAGGTCTCTCTGAATCGTGACATTTCCCGGCTGCCCAGAGGTGATGGACCACCATCCTCCCATCCTCCCCCTCCGTGCCCCACATCTGGGAAATTCTGAAGTGTCCCATATTTCCCATGGCCAAGCTGTAATTACTGAGCCATCATGGGCCCTGCAAGGAGTGTAAAGGAGTTGGAGTGTAAGTGAAGATGTCACCCTGCTTGCTCACCATGGGCTCAGAGACTTTCACCTTTCTGGTCCTGCTTTTCTGTCCTCTACATTTCTCCCCAGGGTTTGCTTTATTATCTTTCTCCTTTCATAATATTTAAGGTTATCCTTTCTTCTTCCTTTTTTTTTTCCCCCTTCTCCATTAACAGTAGCTTGTTCCGTACTCCCCACTAACATGGCTCCCTAAAACTCGATTTTAAACATTAAAGCTTTTGCTTTCCTTTTGTTTCAGTGGAGACTTCTAGCATGAAGGGGAATGAACAGAATACCTTTTCACTTCCTCCTTGCTTCATTTTCTTTTTTATGTAGTTCCCTACCCGGAATATGGGATTCTATTTCCAAAAGTGACTACTGGTACACAATTAGTAGATTTTTGGAAGCTCAGATTTGACACAGGGTTTCCTGAGCGACTGCTGAATAAACCTTACAGTAAAAAAAAACCCTTTCAGAAGTCTCAGGCACGGAGCATCCAAAATTCTGAGATTCTACTGCAAATATGAAGGGGTTTTTTTGTGTGTGTTTTTGTCCTTGGGAGCTACTGCCAGAGCCTGCTGCTGTCTGTGCGCCTGAAACCTGGCAGAGGACGTCCAGCCCTTGGACTGAATTTTCTTAGGAAGTTATAAATGTTGGGTGTAGCAGTCTATCTTAAGTAGGTAGCTTTACCAGTATTTTTCTGTCTAGCTACGTGAATGTCCGTGCACGGGAGAGAGAGGCATAAGCAATATTTCTGCAGTCTGATCCTAACAGCAGCAATACATGTGTGCCTGTTGGGAAGCGATGCCATTTCTTAGCCCAGGAGCAAGGCCAGGAGGAAGGGAGACCTCCCATGGCTGGGGCCAGGCGCTGGGCTCTTGCTGCCTGAGCTCCTTTTGCCATTCCATGGCCATCTGCCCGCAGAAGGCTGGGCAAAGCCCTGCAGCTCCAGGTCAGATGCTTGTGGTCAGCAGCCACTGCAATCCCAACAGCTGTGCTGGGTTGAGCTGCAGCCCTGACCAAAGGCGTCGGGAGCGGCGTTCCTCTGCCAGTTGTCATTTAGTTCTTATTTGAAGTAATTAAAAGCCTTTTAGGTTCTTTATTTTGATAGCAGTTGGATGCTTTCTGCTAGTTTTACGCTGAGCACTTAGGTTGGGTAGGAATATTTATTCCCAAGAAGTTATTTAATCAGTAATTGCGTTTTACTTAGGAAAAATAAATGAATTTTGAAAAATCCAGTTTATTTTAAAGAAGAATAATTAAAATCGTCAGTTTGCTCTCGATCATTGGGGGATTAAAAACTATATTTAATCATGCAATGGATTTTTATTATTTTTATTCATGTGTTATAGCCAGTGTACAGTGGTTTTATCTCCTCTTTGTACTTGCAATAACATATTATTTGACCATGAATCACTTTAATGGATTGAAACATAAGCATGTGAATTGAAAAATAGATACATTAGTCAAATCAATAAATAAATATGAAAATATATTTCTACTATGAAAAACCATCTTGGCTACTGTGTCCTCCAACTTGGACAGAGAAAGCTGAAATATATAGCTGTAAAATATGGCTTGCCGTGTCAACTAGCCAGTGCCTGCAGCCTAAAAGGAATTTTGAGCACTGGGTAAGTAGTATTTCATCAACAAAATCATAAAATAAAGACATTAAAATGAAGGAATGATTGAGTGCTGCAGGACGTTTGTAAAATCACCCTTCAGTCTGGGGCTGGAGTAGTTTAGTATTAGACATTGCATACTTTTCATATAAATTTGCTTACAAATAGCATGCCTTAACAAGCAATATTGCCAGACTGCCCCTGTAGCAAATATTTTTTCACTGTGTTGCTAAACAAACTCTGCTCATGTATTCCGTGGCATGGCTGCAGTCGGTATAAATAATACATCTTTAATATTACAAAAAGAATACAGTATAAACCTTCACATGGAGCATTAAGACCTTGTAATGAGGGAAGACAGGTTCTGAGCCACCGAGAAACTGTTCTCCTTGCAAAGGTTCACCCTTGAAGCTCTCTGGAGCCTGGGTCTACTCTGTAGGATGCCGGGGTGAATCCAAGGCTTCTTCCAATGGGGCGAAACCTCTTTGGGTGTTCCCCATTCCAGCAGCGAAATGTGGCCCTTTGCATTTACCTCTGTGCAGCCGTTCTTGTAACAGAACTGCACCTTCAAATTCATCTTTAGAAGCCAATATAAAACCTCTGCGGGCTGAGGATCAGTACCAGCAGTTCAATACAACGAATGCGTTAATTGTTCCTCTCACATGTTCTAGAAATAAACAGACTTCAGTGCTCTTTTTTTTTTTTTTAGCTGACATACAGTTCAGAAAAGGCAAGCTTTCCATTTCCTTTCAAGTTCCTAATTAGCTGTATAAGCGAATGACAAAACTACAGACTTTACCAAAGTTTATTTGCATTTTTCTACCTTGACGCATTATGCAAACATGGAGTTGTCATTTGCATATGACAAGAATATTGTTTTATTTCAAGTCACTTCAAATGGTGGTATACATTATAAAGCTTTAATCAATGTACGACGCCTTTTTTATGCGCTCTGTGGGCTGCAGTGTTACTTTTGGACGGATGCTCAGCTTTACATTTAGCGCGTGAACTCAGCTCTGTGTGTAACCATCCCGAATGCCCTTGCTGAAACGTCTTTGATGTGAAAGTTGAATTATGGGTGTGCTTGGCATTCCCTGTCAGCCTGAGTGGGTTGGGACTTCACACTGAAAAAACGAAAAGGAAGTGACTGCGGACTGAGGAACCACAGTTTTGGTGTGGCTTGTGGCGTAACGACTACAAAATACCGACACAGCAATTAGAAGGTGTCAGAGGGAGGCAAAATAGCATTGAAAAAAACGTAATTTAAGTAAAATTTCCTTGTCAAAACAAGACCTGTTTGCAGTCAATAGGAGCTGAGGATACTGCATCTCCTTGCTAGCACTGAGACACCTCCTAGAGGTTCCCCATGGCAGCTGTGCCATGCGTGGGGCATCTGCAGCCCTGCCAGGGCGGGTTGGCCCCAAGCACAAATGTCCTTATTGTGCAGCTTTATTGTATTTGCAGCAGTGTGCTTTGCTGGCAGTGATGAGGCAACTTCAGAGGTAATACCCCAGAATCTCTTCCTATTATATGTAGCTGTAGCTCTTCTGGATAATGTGATTATTCCTTCCATTCAAGGAACCAAATAACGTTGTTAGATTTTGCTTTCGTTTTCTGTTTTATTTTTAGTGAACCAAACAGTTTCTTTTGTGTGTTCTTTTATTTTTCTACCGCGGCTGGAATTATTCTTTTGCAGAAATCCAGAGGTCATTTATTACACAAAGCACCTTGCGCTTCCAGAAAGGAAAGACAGCAGCTTTAGCTGTATTTCTTGTGTCTGCTTCCTCATTGCCTGAGTGTGAAAACTTTATTGCTCATTATCTACTGGGCTGTGATGAAGTGACAGATGATTTATTGGGAGCCAAAAACTGAGTTTCAATGGTGACCATTTTTATCCTTTTGTGTTGCAGCCTGCCAACCCCTCTAACTGCTGAGGCAACAAATAAAGAAAACTCAGTGCTGGAGGGCCCTGCGACCATCACTCATAAACGTCCGCGTTTCAGATCCCACTCTGTTTCTAATTTGATTCAATTCCCTTTTGTTGCTTAAAAATTCAATTTGTTTAATTGAGCTGTTTGACAGTAAAATCTGAATTCCATGCATTTTAACCATTCATATTAAATTTCCCTCCGCATAGTACTTTTATTAATGCGCTTTAAAAGAGGTCACTTTAATTTAAATTTGGTGACCTTACAAGCTTATAAAAAGATCTATACGCTCTCCTTCTCAAACCGAAATTAAATTGAATAAATGGAAGATAACGTTACAATAGATATTTCCAACTGAGGGTTGGGGTTCTGCAGGAAAAGGAGAGCTGCACTGCATTGCTGGGAAGGGCGAGCGTCGCTCAGCCTCCTTTCCACGGGGCAGCAGCGCTGGTGTGAGGAACATCCCGTGATGCATCCAACCCCCTTCTGATAGACCCCATTGCTGGAGCTGCATCCCCACGGGCCGTTGCTCAAGAAGTGCCCTTTCCTTTGTGCCGCTCGTTGCTTTGTGTTTGTGAAGAGGGTTGCCTCGTTTCTGACATTTAAATAGCCGAGCATCTTTTCCTTTAGGATTAATAAGAAACACTGGAACCGCCGCAAGACTTGAAGATTTAGTAAACTTTAATCTGTAAAATTTAATAGCAATATCCAAGTCATTATGAGTAGGTAGGATGCCGTATGGCTTTACAAACACTTTTAAGCCGTGAGTTATGTTACAAGAATGGGTTTGCTGTGTATCATTATGTCCAGGTAAATGCCAGGATGATGACATAATTGGTAGTTGGGAGTAAAATACAACCTCTGTAAAATGTTACTAAGGTAAACGTAGCGGGATTGTAATTCATTATACATAAACATGACTAGCAGTTATTTATCATTTTATGAAATATAGAATAACCTGGGCTGGTAGCGCTTCGCTGTTTCTTCCTTACTTTATTTGGAATTGTAATGACAGTCTGGTGGCGAGGCTCCCTCCTTTATTTCCCTGTAATGATTTCCCCACGCTGCACCCTGAATTCACGTGAGGTTGCCTCCCGCTGTACTCTCCGATGGTCCTCTTGATATACAAAGTCCTAAAAACTAGCCTCATTAAGAATGATATCCTGCCAGCCTCAGACAGTGACAAATTTATGGCTTTGGATTAAAGGTCATATGGGCATTTCAGCCATTAAAACAGTCCCATTCCATAATACCTGAAACCTTAAGGAAATACATTTTTGCACACAGATGCCTGTTATGTTTCTGCTAAAGACATACAGTAATAGTTTGAAAGCAACAAAAGCCTATTTTGTACCTGTTCAGCTTGCAAGTGTGTTAGCCCTAGGCTACTGTTTAACTTTTAACCCTCTTGTTCACACAGCGTACATGCATAAAGCTACAATGTACCACATAATGAAGCAAAGCGAGCAACATTTGTTTTGTGCTGTTTGCTATAGGACAGCTTCTCCCCGTTCTTTAAAATCCGTTTGGAAAACAAAACAGAAACGAAGGCGTTTTTTTTCTCTATGCAGTGAGTGATTACGCTGCTTTTTTTTGCACGCGTTTAATCGCAGAGCTGCTGTGCGCTCCGTGCACCAACAGGGCTCTCAGGTAAAAAGAAATAATTCAGCACAAAAGGATTTTGAAGAAGAATTTCTTTCGCAATTCCTTTTCGGTGTCTGATTTTAAACCATTTTATCAAGCTTCCACTGTATGTGCCAAACACTCTCTTGTCAGGTGTAGGATGAAC
>CM060566.1:21835000-21882500 GCA_030625065.1 Alectoris magna | reverse complement strand
GCTGGTGAGCAGGATAAGTGGAACAGACAGCACAGGAGCTTCCTAACCATAGCGGACTTTTTTGTCCTTTGGCTGTCAGTATCACGATAGAGGTCATCTGAAGGTGGAATAAGAAGTTTGCAGGATGGATGGGAAAAACGTAATGGATAACAACACTGACACCGTTCGTAATTATATAAGTAGCATTAGGATGGTTGTTGGAAGGAGGCACAAAGCCTCTAGTCTTGTAACAAGTAGGTGAAGTTTGTCCTGTTCTTTCTCCTGTTGTGCCAGAGCTTGGTGCTGAGGAACAGGGCAGCCTGTTTGAAGCCATTCAGTTTAGAATATTTAACCACACAAAAACGGATGAGTGCTGATGGACAAGTGGACAGATCTGATGCATTGGGCTAGCCATAAAGCATGACTTCTTCCCAGGTTCATGGCTGTACCTTTCTTCTGAGACTTCGGACATTGTAAGGAACCACACACTGACAGCCATGTTGCAGGTCACAGAATGCGATTATATGATCAATAATGCTGAAAGCAAACTCCGGGACCAGAAATTACATTTCCAGCGTTGACATGATGGAAGGATGCCACTAAAAGCTGGATACAACAGCAGCTCTGGGCTGTTGAGCTTTGCCTATCTTCAGGGTTGGTTTTGCATTCCCACATGAGACAATACAGAATAAAGGTGTAGATATGCGGGATGGTGCCCTCAGACACAGGAGGTGAGCTGCCACCTCAGCACCTTGGCCTTGTGAGTGTCTGTGCCACATCATGGGAATGCCATGCTCTGGAGGTAGATATCACGTCACACCTTGGGGAAGAAATATGACAACGCTGCAGTTTGTACAGAGCCAGGGCTGTGTGCCATGAAAGAGTTTAAACCTTCCTGCTCATATTCACAACTTTTACATGTATCTAACTGTTCTAAAAGAGGGGAAAAAAATGGGGGAAAAAATGGATTATGATTTGGATTTCCACATTTTGAATTTCTTAATCAGATTATAGTGAATGATGTCATTCACAGTCTGTTTTCAAAAGCCTTTCTTGGCAAATGTGTGGATGATGCCAAAATTGGCCCGAGAGGTGACTGGGTGTCATAGCTTGCAGAGAGATGTGAACATATGAAAGAACACATCTAACTGTCAGTGGGATTTATGTGAATTATTTGAGTGTTACTTGGAGAGAGCTGGCCTCACTCTTCTCACATTTACATCCACTGGATGCCCATTTTGCTTTGCTGAGTTTGAAGGCATCGTTAGTCCCCAGATCCTCACCTCTGTCTTGGTAGACAGTGAGACTCCAGAAACAAGAATGTTACACTTCAAGTATCTAAGCCTGCACATAGAGACAGAGCAAAAACAATTTACCCCACACAAAGGCTTGCCATTCAAGATCTCAATGTGTATGTAAATATTTTGTAGATTTATTTTTTCTAAAAATTGCTGTTTCCAAATTGCAGGGGAAAAAAAAATAAAATAGAAAGGCAAGACGGCTTCCTGCTCGATTTTGGTGCTCCCTACCCTTCTCTCACCACGACCTTACTCACAGGGAGCCTGCAGGGAACTGCTTGCTGGAGAGGAGCCTGCATGTCCAGATCGTGGCAAGGAGATCGGAACTGGATGATATTTGAGGTCCATTCCACGCAAGCCATTCTCTGATTCATCTCCACCTAGATGAAGCTTGGGTATCCAAGAGTGGGCTTGTAAATAACCCATTCCTCAGTATTAGAATAAGGACCAGTAATTAGATTTGCCTTTAGTTCTAAATTCAGGTTATTGTATTTTTTCAGACTTCGGGGTGGTCAAACCTGAGGTATTGGGTTGAATCTAGCTCAATAACAGGGCTCTGTTTTATTCTGAAGTTGGCAAACTGCTGTATGTTCTTACTCTTCTTAGCATGCTGAGGCTTTGAAAAAGATAAAAATCCTTCTTGTCCTTTGATTTTAATGTAAGGTTTTCCGAAAAAGCATATGGAATCCATCCCTGGAGGTGTTCAAGAACCATGGAGATGTAGCACTTGGGGCTGTGGTCAGTGGGCATGGTGGGGATGGGTTGGAGTTGGACTTGGGAATCTTAGAGGTCTTTTCCATCTTGAATGATGTCGTATTGCTACGATTCTATGATTATTATCCCTATCTTCTCATGGGTAGGAAATAAGGCAAAAATAAGGGAAGGCAGCACCGCATGTGGGGTTGATGGGCGTGAGCCTTTCCCTTCCCCAGCATCGCCCACACTGGATGCCGTGGTGGCACTGCTGCATCTCTGCAGTGGGGACAGTACCTGTGGCTCCCCGGGGATGCTCAGGGCCTCCCACGGCTCTTCCCCTCCCCTGCTGCGCCCGGCAGAAATCCCGGCTGCTCGGCTTTGTGTCTGCTCCCAGGCGAGGTGTGGGGACTGCGGGAGGGGGAAGGCACACACGAACTGATATGTATGGGTATAAATACGGCGACGTAAAATATATGCACCCGCAAGCACGCGCAAACACAGAGGGAGATTTTTAACTCCACATTGTTGGGCTTTAATAGATTTAAATCAGGCTCTTAACACTATTTTAACATATTTTTTCTCGTGTTTAGTAACAACAGTCATCTTAAATCGTAGTGGCACATTGCCAGAGGGAAGAGAGGTGTTAATGAGACTCACTATAAATGGAAGGAGCGCGGGAGTGACAGTTCCGCGGAGCACTGTTGGCATCGGATCGAAGAGACAGGTGGTGGCACAGGGCTGACCGATCACCTCAGATAATGATGAAAGAGGAGTGACAGGGGTGAAAGATTCAAGGACCACTGAAGAAGCGCACGGGGAGCGGGGCCACCCGGCAGGCATGGCCGAGCCCCGGCACGCCGCGCACCGGTGAAATATGAGAGGGACTGATAAGGGGGAAGCAGGGTATTATCGATATCAGATGTGGAAATGAGTGGTCTTAGTAACCTATCTACCATGTGGAGTAAGTATTTACGGTTTCCAGGACCAGAATCAATCAGGTTTGAAATTCATTCTTATTTGGCAGAGGAAATGTGCACTTAACCTTTCCACACGGGGTCTGCTGATGAATATTGACCCAGAAAAATATCCCAAAGGTGTTCGGTCCAACAAAAAGTTATTTAATAATTTTGTAAAGGATGGCTGTGCCGTGGGGACAAAATATTTACATCGGAAATCCTAACTTTAGATGGGTGCCGGACCCGGGTGCGGATGATTGCTGCACAGAGAGCCCTCCAACCTCTCATCGAGCAGCCATAAATCAGGGGGATGGAGGAGTTCAGACAGAGCAAATTCTGGTGACAGCCACGTGATGGACTCACAGGGGAGAAAATGAAAATTCATTCCCTGACAACCTGCTACAGGCTGCAGGTAGGGCGAGGGGAGAAGCTAAATAGATGTGGATCAGCGGCGAGGATGGCAACCCCCATCGTATGGAAATGCACGGGCAGGGGAGGTGAAACCCGAAGCTGCACAAAATGCTAAAACGTCAGGGTGGCTGAATCACCTGAGCAAAGATTATATAAAAATGTAAATTGCCTGTTCCTGACCCAATCGCATTTAAAAATGAAGGGACAAAGAGTGACAGGAAAGGTGCTATTATTACAGATTCAGGGCGATGCACAGTCACTGCTCGGATTCCTCTCTAGCAGCGGCTGGGAGGCGAGCGCAGACGCTGCGAATAATTTTCCTGCAAGTGCCCTCTCTTATTTATACGTGCACAGTGAGCCCCGTCCAAGGGCTTTGGGGATGCCAGAAGCCATCTGTTGGGTTTGTTGGGCTTCCAAGCAGGATCCACGCAAATCCACCTGGCGCGGGGATTGCCGTCCCCCCTTCTCTAATCTGGCTCAACTTGCTCAAGATTTTCGATGCGCTGTTAAAAATTAAATTCACTTTAAAAAAGATGATTTTATAAAGCCCTTCTCGCTTACGAGAGAGTGTAATGATCTCAACGAAGAGCAGGAATTGCTCTGAACGCGCGAGCTGCTTGGCTTTACAAAAGATCTCACTAATGGGCTAGATCAAGTATTGTTATCCCTAAAATTAAATGCCACTGTTTAAAACTCCATTTTTAGAAGAAGAACTTGCCATTAATAATTTTTAAGGCTCTTGATTAAATAACTAGAAGTGCATTATTATTGGGTTAATAATTACTTGAGATATGTTCAGATTTTGGTCATTCTCCTTGCATTATTACGGCACAGAGGCAAAATTTCACTCATATATTTGACTTAAACGGCAGTCTTTTGGGATTTGCAACAGAAATTATAACTTCTGCTGCAATTTACATGTTAAGTTCTGTAACCCCGTGATAGTTCAACCATTTGTAAAAGAACAGTAGGTGGCCTAGTGGTCTAATATTCAATGAATAATTTTATCTTACATCAAGCACAAGGTCCAGTTTAATGTTTCATTACATTAAAATTGCACTGGGTGACATAAACTTTGTAATTAAAAGAGCCTAACTTTTCTGAAATGCAATAGATGACTCTTGTGAAAAATCAGCATGTTTAATCAAGCCATTACGTTGTTATAAACTGCATCTGGCTGTGTGTTCGTGAGGTGGTACCTGTTGGAAACAAGCTGTGTTTATGGTCGCTGTCTGCTTATAACACTCCATGTGTTATAATTTTTTGAGAATGTGCATCCAAGGTGCCACATTGTGGACCTGCTGGGAAAAAGAAAAGCAAAAAAAAAAAGAAAACCCAACAAATCACATATAAGGGAAAGCAAAGTGTCGTTGTGTTGGGATGCCAACTTCCCCAGTTACAGCAGTGGGCACGTCCCAGTGAGGTTGGATGTCTTGGGATGTGTTTGCCTTTGGCAGAGCCCAGCGAGGTGGAATGGTGGTGGGCAGGGCTCGTCCCCTCCTGTGGAGCAGTGCAGTGAGCTGCCCCCCCCCCCCCCCCCCCCCCGGCCGAAGAGCACCATGTCGCTAGGAGCAGCCCTGGGGGCACATCAATCTCCACCTCGAATTGCTTCTTAATGGCCCGGTAGCTTTCCAAAGGGAGCTGCACCACAGTCTGGTTTTGCATTAGCTTTTATTTGTCTTTCCAGATATTACCATTAGTCATCGTTAGTTATGAGGCAATGGCAGATATCAATTAGAAGATGAAGTATGACCAAAGTCATGTGTTGGAGGTAATGGAGCTGCTGTAGTGTGCTCCTGGCGGCGTGGCAGCACCCCAGGCAGGATGCCTGGGCGTTTCAGTGCCCAGGTGGGCAACTTTGTTCCTTTGCCTTTTCTTCTTCTGGTTTCACTGGAGTGAGCCAGACCAAAAGACTCTTCCTGGTTGAACTGGAGCACTGTTGGATTTTATGGACAAAAACTATGGCATAACTGTTTGTACTTAGATCCTGGCTTCATTCTGATTTCCTTTATTTCCCATTTAAAACTAAAATATTGAACTAGTCTACAAGAAGTATGCACAAGAGAAGACCACATTGGGGAAATGCTGGTCTGGGTGCCTGGAAGACACCCTATGTTGCCTTAAGATGGTTCTAGTCAGTGCTTCCTAAATGGTGCTCTCTGAGCTTGTGTTCAGAGAGCACTTTGGAGGGCAGGCAGGTAATGGGCGCTTCTTTGCACAGATATGCTTATTGTCATAGTGGAAAAAACTAAGTAATTTTAATGGGTTCAGGAGACCCAATATATCTCACTTATTGTGCCGCATACAGTTCAGTAGATGCAGCATTAATTGATGCATGATACAGCACTTGTTATGATACATTACCCAGCTATGTTTTTGTTCTTTGAGAAAAAAGGCTGGTATTAACCCCACGTTTTCTGTTGCTATTTTGATCCTGGAATGGCTGAGGCCTAATGGTACAAGGGTGGCGTGGCATGGAAAGGGAAACAGGAAGCAGATTTTACAGCTATGCAAAGGGTAAAAAAAAGATAAATAGACAAAGGTGGTTTGCAACAGCCACCTCCGCTCACAGCCATCACATCCCCAAGCCAAAAGCCCTCCCAAGCCTCAGCCCAAACCCCTTCCATTGGCTCCAGGTCCCAGATTGTGTCCCAGAGGAGCAAACCCCGCTGCCTGCAGCCCCTGCGCGGATTCCCATTGGGGCACAGCACAGTTCCAGCTCTGCGAGCCAGCCACAAACCTGCTATATGTCCTGAAAATAAAAGCCCGGATTCAAACATGATGTATCTCCTTTGATTTCCATGCAGATACAACAGGGATGAATGTATCTATTATGTCTGGGACTGCTGGAATGTTAATTTTGAAAGTCATTTCTCTCAATCTATAATTATATCTTCTTTGTCAGAAAGTAGGAATTTCTTAGAGCAAAAGGGATTAATCTCAGTCACTGTTTTCAAACAGTTTGAGTTCGGTGGTTTCTGTAAGACTATCATTTCTTTTTCTTTTAGCCAGTTAAATTTTGCCCGAGGCTGACGTTTTATATCCAGAGTAAATCTTACTAAAATTAAGAAACAGAACATACAGCTGCCCTTATTCCCGGCCCACAGATGTTACCAAAATCTGATTAAAAAACCCTTAATCTTCTGCTGCACCTTTTCATTAGTGCAATAATCTTTTTTTTTTTTTTTTTTTTTTTTTTTTGCCAAATATCAGGCAGAAAGAGGGTGGAAAAAAAGTGCAAAATGTAGGGTTGTGATGATCAGCATCTTTGAAAAGACTCGTTGAACCTAGTGGGAGAAATGAGGACTTGGGGTAATCCATGTGCTGAAATTTTTTTGCTTCTTTTTCTAGAAAATGTGCAATTTGGTCAGGCAGAAAAAATTGAACAGAGCCTTCCAAGCAATAAATCACTGGATTGCTGGTGACATTCATACAATGCGGATATAGTGTTAACTGTATGAGTCAGACAGCCCTTACTGCACTCAGCCTGTTCCTAGGAGGTGACCTTGCCACGGTGTAGTAATCAATCATTCTGGCACAGGACACACTGTTTTTGTTTAATATTACACTATTGGAATATATAGTAAACAAAGTGCAAAGGAAATTTCGAAAGCAAGCACTATATAAGGTGCGCTGTAATATTTTGCAGCCCGAGGAGTGCCAACAGCACGCTCAGCACCGTATGTGCGCCTCCCGATTCCTAACTTTAGGCTGTTAGCAGCAGCAAAGCATGTGTGACTCCGCTCAGATACTTCAACTGTCTGCACAGCTCGAGAGGAACAATTCAATGGAAATATGAAGTTAGGATTACAAAAAAGATTTACTACCGCAAGACACCGCGGTCTAACATTTCTTATTTTGGCACTTTTATACAGTGTATACATCACGATTTTCCCAGCCAAATGATAGAACAGCAACATCCCGAACTGCCTGAAAAAAAAAATTAAGCAAACAAATCTTAATTAACTAGTAAAAATTCTTTCAGTTTACGATAAGCGAAGTGTTACTGCTTATAGCCAAGAGGTTATATTGGATTTCCATGCATGAGTTATACCGTGAGCCAGTTAATTCATGAAGTTTGCTGTCAGTGAATAGGGTAAAGGAAGACAAAGGCAAACTCTTTTGAATGAGGGAAAGGTAAGTGAAATATATTTGGTTTTTACTGTTTTCACATACGGTAGAGATGAAAGATAATGCAGCGGTAATTGAGTATATAAAACTACCTTGTCAGAGAGGTGGCGTTAATGTTGAGGTTGCTCTCAATTTTTGCAAGTGCAAACCACTGTGTACGTGCTGCAAAGAGGTGAAAAATCAGGTCTGATTTTGTTAGGTATAAATGCGGGCATACATCATTTTCTCAATACCGCAGCCTACTTTTATTATCTTATGGTCCTGGAGCCACAGTGATGTGATGTTGTGATGGGGCACTGCCTGAGGGAACCAAACACACCCTCCATGCACAAAACCCCAAACAGTGGGAAAAGGGGGTGATGTGTGAATGTACAACAATATGGCCGTGGAGTGCACAGGGAGAGAGTTGTGGTGACGCTTGGAGCTGTGGTGGTGCTTCCCATGTGAGCTGTAGGATGCTCTCAGTTTGGGCCTGGGGGCTGCTCACACACTGGTCCCAGTGCTCTCTCAGTGAAAGTGGAGATGCTGCTGTTCAAACTCATCGTGTTTTCATATTTTTCCGTAGTGTTTGGGATATGAAGCTGTTTGGATAAAGTTCTACTGAATTTCTGAGTGGCTCCAAGGGGAATATAATAAGTCCCAGGTATGGACCCATGGCTCAGTCTGGTGGCTGGTGAGATGGGCAAGGACCAGCCTGTGAGAAACCCCGTGGGCTGGTGGGCCTTGATCTTTAGAAGCAGTGCCAACACCTACAGATCTGGTAGTCACCGTATTATCACTTCTTGTCCCAAACTGCCTTTAAGGTGATGCTGGTGGTGAATATGGTGTTGAGCTCTATCATCTGACCCACAGAACGTCAATGTGCGTCGGTGGAAGTCTGTGCGCTTCATCTTGTCATTATTTATTGCTCTTTCTAAGGAGCCAGAAGGTCTTGGCACCACTAGCAGCTAGATATTTTCATAAAGAAAGCTGTTTTGCACCCAGCAGATCAGTGTGGGATGTGTGAAGCTGCGCACAAATTATGGATTCCATCTTTTCGTCTCGTGTTTGAATTTCTGAATTTCAGCCAAAGGAGGGGGAAAAAGTCTCTAAGCGCTCTCTCAATTGGCCCATGAGCTCATGGGTTTCTTCAGTTTCAATATACGTGCAGCTGAATGTAAGAAGACCCAGCATTCTAGTAAAAGCTGAAATCAGTGTAGGTTTACATGGGCGTACCTGAAAGCTTGGTGTGATATTAGGGAAAGCACCACATTACATATGTTTCCCAGGATGCTTAATTTTGCAGTAAGGTTCTTGGCTACGACGTTTTTGTTTATCTGCCATCGGTGCTGAATACCAGGCAGATATTTTCCTGAAAGAAGGTATTGTGGAAACATACATCAGTTATATTAAAAAATGTATCTTGAAACAGTCAGTATATTAGTTTCATATAGGTATTATGGTTCTTTGCAGTAAATATTAAATTGTAGTAAATATGCTTACTGTTGGGTGCCAGCTGCTAATGTTCAGCCTTGTGTTGGTTTTATCTCAGTTGTTTAATCATTCTACAAATAAATGCGTACAGTCAAGACTGTAATGCTTTATGTTATGTGAGCATTAGTTAGACATTATTAGCCTTCATATGAAGAATGAGCTGTTATTGTAAGACGTTCAGCAGAGACCTAAAATAATAAAGTTCTGCTTAAACTTAAAGCACGCTCTTTCTTGGCAAATCAAAACAAGGAAGCCAGAGAAATGCACGGGCGAGTTAACCTGCGTGCAGTGCACAAACACTGTAAAGCAAGTTCCCTCTCAGAACCACATCATATACCCACTGCAATGCCTCGGATCACGTTGGGAGGAGAAATCACACTTCGGTGCTGCCGCCGTGTCCCACCGCCTGTATGCGGAATGGGTGTCAGGGGCTGTTTGCACGAGGGAGGATTAAGCTCTCACCCCCTGCCGTGTGTGTTAATTTATTGCTTCAGACGTTTTCGTCGCTGGTTCATTTTCACACGCTCAGCTGAAGCTGTGTGGTGTGGCTGTGACTCGGGCATGGAGAGGTGGCTTCAGTCCTGGGGATGGGGACAGGGATGTGCCGCCCACGGGGACAAGGGACACAGCCCTGAGTGGGCACAGCCCTGTTGAGGTGGGACACCAGAGCCAGCAGTGACACGCAAGGAGATTGCAGTGCTGCTTCAGATCCCAGTGCTAGACATCTCTCAATAATAGCATTATCTCCTTGAGAAAATAAAGGGTCACCGCCACACGCCAGCAAGATAAAAAATGTTGTGTTCTGCTTTTTTTTTTGTTTTTTTTTCTCCTTTCTCCTCTGGTTTTGCTTGGTGATTATGTAGAACCTGCTGAAAAGGTGTTTATTTCTGTTTGTAAATTGAGTGCGCTGGGTGTTTTTTCTGCAGCTTTGCCCCGGGCTCTGTTGGATATGTTGATGGAACTGCAGCCTAGTCAGACACCAGAGGCACATACACGCAGGGAATCCAGCTGCAAAACAAAGCCACGTTTTGTCACTTCATACCTCTCAAAAGTCCCACTCTGTGCATCGAAAAAGTGAATTAATTTACAGTGCAAAAAGAGTGGCTGAGTTGGAGGCACTGGGCTGTTCCAAGTGCTCAGGCATCACAGGGCACCAGCCAGAATCCACCCCAGAAATGCATCCCTTCTCCATTCCTTCCATCTTTGCTCACTGCTGATGCCTCCCAAAGCCGTCCATCCTGAACAGTTCTCCTGCACCCACTTCCCACCCCTTTTGAGATGAGGGGGGTGGGGAAGGCCCTGTTTTGCCATATGGGCACTTCCATGGCTTTAATTTCACACACATATATTGCATACACACAAATAAATTCTCCCATACCATTTTATTGAATTTCTAGTAAGTTGGCAGAGCAAAGTGATTTTTAACACTTCTCAATTGGATTTATGATTTCTATATCATCCGCCCTCCTTCTGACATTAGGAAATGTTCAACATGAGGGAATCATTCAATGGGTCTTTTAACTACACTATAAAACATGTTAGTCTCCTTTCTTTCAGAAATCCATAAATGGCTAATTTAATCCGAGCATTGCATCAGGAGCCCTCAGTTTCTTCTGCTAATTACGAGGCTGAGTTTTGGTGCTCAAATTATTAATGGTATATTGGGGACAGGTAGGCAGCAGGCTGCCAGGGGTCAGTCACCAGGTCATGACTTCCATTTTCGCAGCACTGAGGTCACCTGCTCTTGTCTCCTCTTCATGGGACATCCAGCATGGCATCCCAACATTTTGCTCTCAGGATTTCCAGATAAGTCATAGAATGGCTCAGATTGGAAGGGACCTCAGAGATCACCTAATTCCAGCCCCCAGAATCTAGGAACTTCCTGCATTATACTTTTCCCAATCTGACATTTTCCAGCTGCCCGGTGCAGGGAGTTACTCTTCCCCCTACCTGACCTACTTTGCTCTACTGACAAATTAGGACCAAACCAACCACCACAAAAAAAGCTTTCCCAGCCACGTGTGCTGCGGTGTTGACTGAGCCTTCCTTCCCCCAAAGCCAGTCCAGCTGAAGCACATTGCAATTTCAAAGCCATGCTGAGCTGGGCGCTGAGAGCAGGCAGGGCTGCACAGTGCCTGTGTGCAAGCAAGCACGGCCCCGCTTTGCCAAAGCTCCAGGTAATTACCTCTGCTAAGCCTTTTGTTCGTCTGGCCTCCTGAAACATGAGCTGGTAGGGCTTTGTGCTTTCCTAGGAGGTTTCTTGCTGAAGGGAGCATAGTTTTTTTCATTGCATGCACGAGCTGTGCCTTGGAGCAAGTGGTGCAACGTTTTCTCTCCTGTGGACAACAGAAGTAGATCTATAGTTGTTGTCCTTCTTGTTCCTACACTGAGCGGTTCGAAGCCCAGACCACTCCAAACCCTTTTGAGGCACTTGGTAGTTAGATTTCATGTTCTGATCCCTCCTGTTGCAGTATCAGGCTGGAAACAGAGTTACAGCAGGGTATGTGCTGGGCTGGGAGGGCTGAGCACTTGGATTTTCTGTTGAAGGAAATGTGGGAGGCAAGAATTATGCAGTGGTGTCAGGGTGAGGGAGCTGCTGCATCTCCTGGCTGCTCTGCATGGAAGGTATCAAAGGAACCTGCAACAAAAACATTTGAGTTATAGAAGAGGAAAGATGGGGAAAAATAAGTTGACGGCTGCACTAAAATTAATGCCTAAAGCAAAGCTTTTAGAATTGTTTTAATAGTTTTATCTGCATAGAGAAATACTTAAACCTCTGGACTCTGTACATGCTTTTATTGAAGCTCATTTGATCTGGTAATTGCCCAAATCCACCGTTCTTAACAGGTTTTTTTCGTGTGTTGTGGTTTATACAGTGAGTAATTTATTCTGCAAACACAATTTCTGTGTTCCAGCCAAAACCAGGAAATAAAGCCAAACATCTCTCCAAACCTACGTCTTTGACTTTCTCTGCATGTCAAATCTTCACACCAGCAATTATACCACTTTCTAACAAACATTGGATAGTTGGATACAATGTGATTATGAAGGATATTATAAGGAGAGAAAAACATGCTGTCTGTGTTAGGTCTGTGCTTTGAGCAGTGCTGAGTACTGACCTCCCTGTGCCTCCTTGGGGCACAAGCCTGCTGTCTGCTCTTCCAGGGACATCCCAATCTCTGTTGTTCCCTGCCCTGGCAACACTTTCTGATGGTCTTGAGTATATTTTCCTCTTTTTAAGGCTCAGGTTTCAGCTCACTTCATGCACTGGGGCATTTGCCCCATGCCCTCTCATTCGTCTCCCTCTCCCCAGTCATCTTCCTGCTCTCTTTTTCCCTTTGGGTGCTCATCCCTTTCGGGTGCATTTTCTGCATCAATTCCCTTTCCTTCTTGGGTCCTCACTGCCCTCCTGGTGACACCTCTCTGTGTCCCTCGATGGAGCATCCCAATTTGCAGGTGTCACCGCATAGACCAACTGTATTCCATCCTGAAACGTATCTTAATCTGTAATAATCAATATCAGCATGCAGAACCATATGCACCATTAACTACAATTTACATCTGATAATACACTGTTTTTCTTCATTAGGATGCCGCTCCCATCACAGTGCACTTACTTGGGGAAAAGCTTGGTGATGGAAAGCCATCGACCGACCTCTTTTCGTGGAGCACAAACTCTGGTCTGTGTTCTCTTCCCTGGACTTGGATGGCAAACTGGAGTGATTTTCTTCTTGAGTAACCAGAAGTCATTTTTCAGTCAAGTTACTGCTGGTTTAGCTGGGGGTAAAGGGAGAAAACAATGAGAAAGGAGCTGGCTGACTGGCAGATACCACCAACTGCAGAGCACAGGGCACACAGTGATTGGGGAGCACAGGTTAGGAGAGGGCGGTGAGAGCACAGGGAGAAGAGTTAACAATGCCCATGGAAAAGTATTATTTCTTAATGGTTTAATTCTCAAGGGTAAAAAAAAATGCATGGATGTGTAATAGTGTGGAAATGCAAGCAGAAGCTGCAGCCATGCACTCATGCACATCCCCAGTGTTGTGTCTCAGGCTCAGGACTTCTGGAAAATGCACACACTGACAGAACTATTCAGGCTGGAAAAGCCTTCCCAGCCCAACCACAGCTGCCCCACCATGCCTACTGCCCACGTCCCTCAGTGCCACATCCCCCTGGGTTGAACACCTCCAGGAATGATGACTACCCATCCCTGGGCAGTCAATGCATTACCACTCTTTCTATGGGTGAAATTTTCTATAGAAAAAAAAATAAATTTTCTGTAGAAGAGATTTTCACTCTCTAGAGAAGAAATTTTTCCTCGTATCCCACTTGAATGTCCCCTGGCACAACTTAACGCCATTACCTCTTGTCCTGTCAAATGATACACAAGAGTAAGGGATAAAGCATCCCTCATCCTCCACTTGGGGAAGTTTCCCTCTGCTAGTTGGAAGCTTCTGACCAGTAGGTGACGCATGGGCAAGCCAAGGGCACGTAAAGCAACATGGCACAACGTGACAGCACTGAAATGCTGCCAAGATTTTGGTGCTTTGGCCAGAAATACAAATTCTGCTGGTGTGGTTGCAGGGGGGGTGCAGCGCTGTGCAAATTATCACAGAGCTAATAACGGTGCTGGCATCATGGCACGTATCTCATGGCCATAAGCTTCGTGATTCTCTTCAACCCACTGAAGTTGAAGGAAGAGCAAAGGCCTTTTCAAGCTTACTTTATCTTCTTGCTTCTTAAGTGAGACTAATCAAGTTTATATCCTTTTAGCTTATTATTAGCCCAGCAGAGCTTCTGGCACTCTTTACAGCTTTTTTTTTTTTTGACATGAAAGTTAGTTGCACCTACTGTACTTAGTATGACTTCACTTTTCTTGTGATAAATCCTGAAAATTAATATACTGTACCCTCCAGATTACAAAATGAAAGTGTCCTGGACATTGCGAATACTCTGGCTGTGGAATGCTGCCAGTAAAAGAAAAACTGATGTCTTAATGATCTTTGTTAATAAAAAGAAGAGGCTGGGTAGTAAATTCCTCGGTTAATATGTCAGGCTTTTCCTTTTTAACTTTTTTTTTTTATTATTATTCTAAGCTCAAACTGTCGTGTATTTCAGAATTTATGGCAAAGTGCAAGAACCTTTGAAAATAAAATGCATTTGTCATGAAATAACAAGGAGAATCCAAAGAGCGGAGCTGGTCCTGTGTTCCTCATACGGCCCAAGATCCCGTTGGCTTTAATGGGGAGTTTGACTGAGGGAGGAATGCAAGCCTGGGCCCTGGGCGCTGAACATAGGTTACATTCTTTCGTAAATTAAATGAAACAAAATAATGAAATCTTTTGTTAAATTATTTGCTGACTTGACTTCCTGATTTGGTAAATTAAGAAAAAGTCAAGCTCCGAAACAAGCAACTATTCTTGTTACGAAGGGGTAGCACTGGTGGCACTGGTGTCTTATTGAAGACAGATCTGCTTAATTACAGTTCCCACTGTTTGTTAAGATAACGAGTGCCAGCTGTTTGATAGTGGTGGAGCCTGCAGAAGGAGGAGCGGGCTATCTCTGTCACTTCCATGCAGGCCCAGGATCAGACTTGCGTGTCTGTAAAATGGTACAGGAGGCAAAATAGCTGAGAAGTGCACTCGCAATGTGTTCCGCAGGTTTGGGCAGAGCATTTGCCAGTGCGCTTGGAGCTCTACCATCTATATCTAAAGCAACTCACCGTTGGGAATATAAAGTCAAAGCAGAAAAATTGAGCATTTAATGGACTACCATTATTGTTGAAATCACGATGGCAGGCCGTGATCTTCAAGTACAATTTTGATCCTTATGTAGTAACTGAAATTACAGCATTTCATACTCTGACTATATTATAGGGAATAAAACATCTGTCTAAATATTGGAGATATAAAATCCTCAAAATAAAGATATTTGAGAATATCTTGTGCAGAGCACCTTTCCACCTGCTTGCTTAGTATAATGCAGTCATTATGGCAATAAATGTTTCTAATAAAGTATGAAAATGGATTGTTTGCTTTGCTGCTTGTATGAACTCTCATTTCTCTTTTTATTATATTGAATCTGACATTTGCTTACCCTTTATCAGTAGAATATTTAATCAACTCCAATCTGTAAGAAGCAAGAGGAATTTCTATTTTATTTAAAACCTGTCCCACATGAAAAAGGACTGGGAAATAGGTCATGCGGCGTATGGGAAGTGTGAGAAGTGTTACAATGCTGAATATTTATCCAGCCTGCAAAAGAGACAGCTCTGAACTTGCACAGTACCGTTCCACTCTGCTCCTATTGTTTAGAATACTGGTAAAATGATTTAGTGGTTAAATGTTTCTAATTTTTATTCACAGTACAGGATCTACAGAATTAAACCCCTGTCAGCATTATTTATTTTCTCTGTCAGAGTATTTTCTTGCACTTTTTGCCATATAACTCTTAAGAAATGCTATATCCGTATTGATAGTAATTTATTTGGGCTCTTGTCCAAAGCACTCAACGTAAACAGTCTGTGTTTCCTCTCCATCTGTATTTTGGCTAATCCTCTGCTTCAGACAATCTAATGACAAGTGCTGGTTATCTGGAGGTGCACGGTTTTCAAACCAGCGCACCGTGATTTATGGTTCTTGTTTTATGGAAAGTATCACAAGCTCGCAGAAGTGAAAGCTTCCAAATAAGCACCTAACTTTGGTAATAAATGCAGCTAACAACATGTCTGCGAATATATAGCAAACAGAGTGAGTGATGCCTTATTATGCTTGCCACAGTTTGACTTGGTCTGGTTTTATTTATGAATATGTCTTGCATCTGTTTCAAATTTCAGACCCATTCAGTTTCTTAAATGCTCTCCCAAACAAGCTTGTGCTGAACTTTATTAATTATCTTAATAAAATATTTGTATCAATTTTACTAAAGATCCGCAATGCCTCTGCTGCAAGCAGACATTTTTTAATAACTGAATTAAGAGGAATAATTAGAGGTAGCACTGGAATGGTTTGGAGATGTCCAGATTGTATGAAAGAGGAGGGGGGACGGGCAGAGTACAGCTAACTGTACAAGAGCAAAGGGACGTATGATTAAATTAAAGGGCAGTGCTTTGTGAACAAACAAAAGGAAATCCTTCTTCATACAATACATAGTCAATCTGCCGAATTCTCTACCGCGGGGGGTCATTGAAACAAATGCCGTGGCAGGGTTTCAAAGAGGAGTGGATAATTTTATGGCTGTTATTAAAACACGTAGCCCTGGAGCTCTGATAACGATGAGGGTAATCGAACCTCACACCACAACCCATGCAAGGATGGAGGGGACGTTGTGCAGGACTGTCCCTGTCTGCTGGGTGGGGCTGGATGGGGGCTTTGTGCGCTCTTGATGCAGTGTGGGGTCCATCACTGATCTCCTGCCTTCTCAGTGAATTTCTCTTGGTTTGCTCTCAGAGAGACCTTGGGGACAGCAGAAACAAACAAACGGGCAACCAGCTGATCCTCCACACCTGAGGAGCACTGGGGCTGAGGAGAGCGTGGCTAGCAGGGTGCCAGCCTCTGCCCAGGCAGTTGGCTCCAGCTGCGTCCAGCTGTGACTGTAGGTCACTGTTCAGGTCTAGAGGTGATCCCAGAAAGTGGGGTGTCCTCCTTCCAGCCCAGTTGCACTGGGAGCATGAACACCTCAGGGGACCTCAGGACATCATCTAGTCCAACCTCCAGCTAATGCAGGCTCCCTAGAGTGGGTTACACAGGAAAATGTCCCTCTGGGACGTTTCTCTGTCGAAGGAGATTACACAGCCAGTCTAGGCAGCTTTTTCCAGTACTCTTTACCCTCTTTTTAATGCACCCCAGGGCGCCTTTGGCCTTCTTAGCCACCAGGGCACACTGCTGGCTCATGGCCAACCTGTTTTCTACCAGGACACCCAGGTCCTTCTCAGCAGTTCAGTCCCTAATTTGTGTTGATGCATGCAGTTGTTCCTCCCCAGGTGCAGAACACTTGCCCTTGTTGAACCAGGTTTCTCTCTGTCCAACTCTCAGCCTGTCCAGGTCTCACTGAATGGCAGCACAGCCTTCTGGTGTGTCAGCCACTCTTTGTTAGCAGACAATGCAGAAATATCTGTGACTCCAACTGGACAGTATGTCTCCTTTCAGGGAGGCTGTCAGCGCAATTTATGAAAGCCTGATTTCTTATTTCACTTCTGTGCAGGAGTATAAGTGACAATTTTGCCTTTCAGTGTTGTCAGTCTGATGCCTTGCCCAGGGTGTAGGCATGCTGGAAAGTGCATGGCAGGAGGGGAGAGAGCCTCGACATCTGTGTCCCTCAACAAGGACCATGAGAAGATGCTTAATTGGCACGTTGCCCAGTGGAGATCTGGACTCTGCTTTGTCCCGTGTGTCAGTACCCAAAGCTTCCTTTAAATATTCGAGCCTTCATCCCAAGGACAGAGGCACAGTGTGGTGTTCTCAGTGCTGCTACTCTTTGCTGAGATCTCTGTGTTGATCAGTTATTTTTTGCTGGAATTCATTAAATTAGAACATTTTTGTCTAGATGCTAGAACCAGTGAGATAAACATACTCCCCTTGCCACTCACTTTATTTATTTGCCCTAAACTTTGGTGCTGTGGTAGCTGTCACCAATACGTGATAGTCCTCCATCGTGTGAAACAAAAAAAATCCCACTCTCAATGGTTCATTTTCCAGTTGGTGCAGAGACAGGGCAGCGCGTGGTTTTGCAAAAGCAGGGCACTTTGGGGACCGCTGCCAGGGTTAGGCGAACCCATTTTCTAAGGGTACACAGCTAGTTCCAGGGCACATAAAAGTAAAACAAACGGATCAATGAATAAATTTGTTCAGTCCCAAGGAAACTGAAGACTGGAGGCCTTGTTGGCAGTTTGCAACCCGGATCTTGGTATGTTCCTTCTCTGATTTCTCCTTTGAGGTAGAACACACGAACTGCTTTCTCTCAGCTCCCCAAAGGCCTTATTCCTTCTAGTTTTTTGACAGTGCTCTGACACTGTTTGTCATCATATTCATCTCAGGGGTAAACTGGGGTAAAATTACAGGGGACACTTTCAAAGAGAAGCAGCGAGCAGACCCTGACTGGAGGGAAGCCTCCACGTTCCCTTCCCTTCTTTTCTTGGCTATGAATTTTTCAGTGCATTGGGCAAAAATAGAAAAAAAAACTTGAGTAGGAACTAATGAGATCATTCAGAAAATAAAAAGGCATCTGTTTTCTTACTTAAAACTTAGCGTGGAGCTTGAAAGGTTAAAAAGACTTGGGGAGAGAAGCAGTACTCAGGCAACAAATGGTCTCCTGCTCTGCGGTTGCATAGCATCATGACAGGTGTATGTACTGCTTTTTTTGTATTGCTTTGTTAAATGACATTTGAGTCGTGATTGTATCCCTATATTAGGGAGGAGAACGTATGATTCTTGTGGCTGCATTTCTTGATCTTGAGGAAGTGCCAGGAAATGATGATAATCTCTTCGTGTACCTGTCTAAGGATCAAGTTTTCAAAAGCAGCCTGTAAAAGGGTACATACTAAATATGTGCATGTTCTCATCTCATCTCATCACATCTCCATGTGCAAGACCATGTGCACATTCAGACTAGATAATTACCTACCCAGTTTACTCCTGCACAGGCTGTTGTTTAATGTAGGCACAAAGAAGACAATTTGCATACATAAGTAGACAGTGAGCTCCAGTTCTTCGTGCTCGGTTTTTCCTGTGATCACAGCAACTGGAGATGAATAAGACCTACTACGTTCCCTATACCTTAGCTTTCCAGAGAAGTGTGCTCCCTGTTGGATAATTACCACTGTTTTGTCTCTGGTTTTAAATGTCCCGAGCAGTGGTTCTTCCACCTCCTCCCTGGAGAGGCTGTTCCACTTTTGAGGCCACTTTTGAAAATTTGGCCTCACCGGAGCACTGGAGCTGAGAAATTCCCGGTGGCCCCAAGAGCTGAAACATCTGCTGAATTTCTAATAGAATTGTTGACTGAATTCAGCAGGGTACGAGGCAGGGATTGACCAGCTGTGCTGGTGCTGGTGTTTCACTACTGGAGTCAGTGGGAATTACTGACTTGAAGGAGAGTGCACTGTGTACCCGGGTTGGGTAAGGAAGAGAACGCCCCCCCCAGCACGAGCTCTAAACTTCTTTTTCTGGATCTGAGCACGTGAGGGAGGCTTGATTTTAAGGCACTGCTCAGCTGTGATTAGCATCTGCTCCTGGAGATAGAAAATTGCCTTCGAGCAGGCTAAGAAACTTCAGCAGGCAGCACGTAGATTACACCGTTTCTTTTTGTTTTCCTTTTTCCCCTTTCAACCTCTGACTTCCCTTGCAGGATCAAACAGAAACTGCAAGTATGAAAAGGCAAAATTCTGATGGAAGGTAATTGCGGCCCTTTCCCAGTTTTAAAGTCATCTTGAAGAAGTAATTTAGCCATACTGTTCTGGCTGCCATTGGTAAATTGTTAATTAACAAGAGAGCAAATAATAATTACTGCTGGAGCCGTTCAATTAAAAGATGTTGCTTTCCAAACTTTGTTCACACGGTCTATATTACTAACATCACGTCTAGAAATATGCCACAAATGCTGGCAAAAGAACAAACCCCAAGTATTTCCTCACCCTTATACAGCAGCACATGTCTTTTTAGCATTTTTTATTGTTTTGATTCTTAAGCTTGCGGTCTCTTAATTCATGTGGGTGAGGGATATGTCTCCTTGTGGTTTTGCTAAGAGTATTTTGAGGATAAGCGATCGAAAGAGTAGCTAACAAACATTCCTTACAAGCAAGCACTGCTCTCGTGTATGCCTACTTGCTGGGAGACAGTAGAGAAAACGGAGAACAAATACACGTGCCTGGTCTGGATAACCTAAAGTTAACTCCACATGTCAAACGATTGCCTGACACAAGGCAGGCATATTCTGTGATGGCAAACAAATAGCACCTCCATCCTGCAGACATCCCTTAATTATAAAAGAGAAATTATTTCCCATTTTCATTGCCAGCAAATGTATGTTACTCTGGTGCACCATAATTTTAGTCTAAGTACTGTATCAAAGTTTGCTGAATGTGAGGCACGAAGTATGTTAGACGTTAAACTGTAATTACAGAGGGGAGTGGATTATGTTTTTTGGTAATATTTTATTTTATTGGTTTTCAGATACACTTAGTCTGCCAGACTAAGCAGGCAGAACAACAGAAACACAGAATTCCAGAATAACATACGACTTTAATAAAATAAAACAGGGTGGCTTGCTTTGCTTGTATTGATGAAAAGAACTGAAGCTGTGACGTGCCTTCAGCCCCAGTGCCATCCGGGCACAGCTGGGCTGAGACGCGTGGGACCTGGACTTGTATGTGCCAGTGGTGGCCCACATCCCCTCGGGGATGCTTCCTGCTCGTGTCCCCCTGCTCTTGGTGTTGTTTTCCTTTGAGGATGCAGGGGGCTCTTGCTGTGGTGCTGAGCCCGTGGCTGGTGTGGTGGATGGAGACTTGAACTCAGTTCAAAGCTATTTGTGGCGGTGGGAATCCAAGTGAACTGAGTAGAACCAAGGAAAGGAAGTGGTCTGGGTGCGGTGTGTGTGTGTGTGGACAGAAGGCAGGTAGATGACATGTGGAGGGACATAGCCAAGCCCTATGTGTATTTTGTTGTTCTACGCTTTCCCACGTCTCATTAATTTTTAAAGAATGTCACGGATGTTGAGTCTAAAAGGTAAGCAGTCATATTCAGAGTTCAAATCAGAAGTGGGATCAATGGAGATCTGTTACATTATTCTTTTTTCCTAAGATGTGCCGGGTCATTCAAAGCTGAGGATCAGACACGTCACGTCCCTGCTGTCACACTCCGGGCTTTCCATTACAGTGCTATCACTCTCTGTTCTGCCCTTTGTGGCTCCTGTAATGATCTACACACATCCTGTCTCTCTGCATGTCCACCTTCCTGCCACAAGCAGCCTCCTGGAGGCAGTGAGACGTGTGTTGGTTGGTACGTGACCAGCTTGACCAGAGATAATTTTCTACATGGCTGGGAATGCATGAGTGTGGTTCTAGGAACTGAAGCCCGGTCTACTACCCATAGCCCTGGATCACGTGCATTTTCAACATGATTCCTTAGGATTCCTCCCCGGAGAAAGTGCTACGCTATTTCAGAATGGCTCTTCTTTCTCTGTTTTACCATTCTCTGCTGTTTTGACAGAGGATGGATATCCTTCAGAAGAGCTGTCCTGCCAGGGGAAAGTGCAAAGGTTGTTAGGCTTCCCGTGTGAAGGGACAGGAAAACCTGGGCTCCTCTAGGCTCGTGGAGCAGATGTTGGCCATCCATGCCATCCGTTTACAGCAGTGGAACAGCCAACTGAATTCAGTTTGCTTTTCAGCGGCATGATGTGCCTCAGAGGTAGTGTGGATGGGGAGGCACCAGGTGCTACATCTGGAGGAAGGCATCGCTGTGTGGAGAGCTGTGAGCTCACAAAGCATGTATGCTTCATGGCCTTGTTCTTTATTTGGTCACGGGAGACCACACACGCAGGGACCATTTGTGGCAATTTCTTCTCTAAATTTATGGAGTTTTTTTTCCCTTGTTCTTTACCGGGAAACCTTTAGTTGTGTCTCAGCACTTGATAATAGATACTGTGCTTTGCTCAGACTTGTGCAACAACAAAGAGAAACAAGCGCTTCTTGGATTGTTTCTTCTTTATCATAACAATTAAGTTAGCACTTACTTCGTGACTTTCACAGCTCAATATCCCAGCTAAATGAACAGACAGCAAAATGTCACCACATCAGCTCGTTTTCTCATCAGTGAGAAAAATACCTTTTTTTTTTCTTTTTTTAATCTCCTTGACTTTAATGTGCATTGGTTTTTAATACTTACAGAAAATCTTTGACTGACAGGCTCAAACGTCTCATTTACATACAGAAAATGGGTCTGGGGCAGGGGTCTGCCTTCCCAGGGCTATCTGTGGTTGTGCCACTTCTCAAACTGATGCATGTTTTGTGAAGCTCAGTCCAGGCAAGCGTTTAATCTCTGGCACCTGCACCAGGACACCCAGATTTGTCCATTTTGTCCTGGAGGTGCTATTTCTAGCACCTGGAATTCTCTTTCAGCCCCAAATCTTCTTATTTTCCATGGCATTTAGCATGCAAAATTAGCTGACTTTCAAGTGTAGGAGCAGAACACTAACTACTTCTGGTATTTACACCAAGGAAACGTAGCCTTGCCTCCTGACAGTGATTTATGCTCTGAAGGCTCAAAATGTCTTTATTGGCTCCCTTTTCTGATAGCACAGGCAGAGCTATTGTTGTGCTCCGAGCCAGGACTACTTATACAGATGCTGATACTGAGTCACTTCTCTGTACTGGCGAGGATCTTTTACACCCCAAGTTTATCTTTTTCTCCCCATAATTAAAAAAGGTGTTAATGAAAGAGTACTTTTGCTCCTCTGCTCCCCAGTGGGATCTCTCACAAGCTGCAGGCTTATGGAGGCTCTAAGGCTGGCAGTAGCTGGCTGGAGAGTAAAGAATGACAGTCCCAGATGGGAGAGCTCTTCCACTGATCCCAACCCTTGCTAACCTCACTCAGGGTGAGGCGGTGCCTGAATTTATCCAAGCATACTCTGAAATACCAGGTTTTGTGCGGATGTTGGAGCACTGGAGCAAGAATGAGCTGGACATAGCTGGTGATGAGCTTGTACCTTACATGTTGTGCACCCCTGCATTGACCTTATTCTGGTTGTTATGATCTGTTTTGTCGATACTATTTGTTTATTAATTAGCCTAAAGTAATTTCACACACAAATAAAAGAGAAAGTCCCTGCCCGGAAGAGCTAAGAGTAATACTTTTGCTTAAGGCTTGCCTAATGCAACTACTGAAACACTGCCAAAGGTTTGCTTTCAGAGAATTCCTATGAGCAATATTTTTATAATATCTTATATCCCAAATGGGCTTTATATGTTTCCTAGAAGTCTGCTTTTTTGGAAATAGCAAACACCCCCAACCCTTTTATTTTTATTTTCTCCATCCTTCAGTTACTTTTTGTTTGCTACCTAATGCATGAAGCCAGTTTAAAAAGGAAAAGAGAGCATGGCAGAGTGAGGCATGTTGTCCATCTCCTACAGTCACAGCTTGGCAGCCATGACCCAGTGAAGTTGGCACAGTGACCTGCTGCAGGCACGAAGCCATGAGAACAGATGGGTGTGAGCGTGGCCAGGAAGGAGACCATGTAGGAGCATTTAGTCTGCTAGCAAAGGGCAGAATTCTTGGACAGTCATTTTAAGCCCAGCATATTATTTAGGAGATATGACCTGATGCGTGTTGTTTTGGGTTGTAATTGAGTAGAGGCAAAACTGGGAAAGATGGAGGAAAGCTGTGAAAGTTTCTTAATGGTGCCCCGCCAAGGATTGCTGCAGGGAATGCATTGTGATGGTTTTACTCAACAGCTGTTGATGGTGTAGGCACCTTGTTACAGCTGTTATGACAAAACTCGCATTATTTTCAACTATATAATCATTTTATTTTTTATAATTCTGTCTCCAATAGGTTAGTGAGCATTATGCAAGTTGTTGAGATCGGGCCTCAAAGTCTTGATTCTCAAACCGCAGCTCATTTTGGTGTGTGGGCCTTGGAGCTGTGTTATGAGTGCACAGTTATGAATTCAGATAGAAAGACATATGCAAGAATAAGATCTGTACATCCTGGATGTCTATGCTAGACTCTGTGTTGGGTGCTGATTCTCATTCAGGATTTGTGATTCACTATACTGGGAAGTTCTGAAAGTTGCTGGAATGGAGGGAGCTTTAGGCTGGGCTCCATGCTGGAAGGTACCAACATCCAGACTCATTCCAGCCAACTCTAGCACCTAGAAGAAGCATGCAGTCATCTCTGGGTCTGCACAATGCAGAAGTTACACCCCTGCCCTTTGCATGGCCCTTTGATGGCTCCTTGAATGGCTTGTTCCCAGAGTTAGGTGTCTCCCGCCAGGCAGGATGGAGCTGGCCCCTTCTCTTTCTGTGCTCTGGACCTGGACCAACTAAAATTACATGAGTGTTGGCAGATGTATGTCTAATCCGTTCTTAAAACTGCCAGTGAGTTTCACAGCCTCCCTTGGTAATTTGCTCCAGTGCCTAATTATCCTTTCAGATAGAAAACCTCCCTTCCTGCAAGTTGAAAGCTGTTACTTCTTGTCCAGCCCAGTGCAGACCTGGAAGAAAAGTGCTTCTCACCTTATTTTAAATAACGATGCGTATGTACAGCCTTTCATATACATTCGAGGAGATGTATTTAAAATAAAAATGTTTTTCCAGCTTCCTTTTTCTTGACTATGCAAACTCACCTCTGCCTTTTCTAAAATATTTAGCAGAAGAATGGACATTTTATCTTCAGTGTCTTTAATGGTGCTCTGCAGAGATCTGAGAAAGTTATTTGTTGTTTTGTAACAGCTCTGTATTTATTGTCTCATAAAAGCTCTCGAGTCTTCTGCAAGCTTCAGGTCACTTTCTGCACACTTCTACCATTTTATTCATGGATTTTTCTTCCCATATATAGCATCTTACACTCTTCTTTATTAAATGTCATCATTAGAATGCTCGCTCTGAAATCATTTGGAATTTTAATACTTGCAGTCTCTCACAGTTTGGTGTCATCCAAAGTATACTCTCTATTCTGCCATCCAAGTTGTTAATGAAATATTGAAGAGCATCAGATCCAGGGCAGACCCAGCTGGGACCCTGTGTGGTGTGCTCTCCAGCTCTGACAAAGAGAGGAATTGCTGGGTTGCATTTAGAGCCTTGGATGATGTAACTCATTGGATTAAACCAAAGCTACAAAAAAAAAAGGGAAAAAAAACCCCAAACTCTTCTCGTAAGTACTGATTTCTGGGAGCATAATGTAGCTTTTTCTATTAGAAATCTTTGGTTTTATTTTTGAAAGAAAAAGAAATCCTACTGCTTTCTACAAATAATCCCAAAAGATTTTGAAGTTCAATCTCAAATTAGAGAAATGGAGAAGTAGAATATTTAAATTCCATTTTTTTCTGGTATACGGTCGATTTTTATATGTGTTTTTTTTCCTCAGTAACGTCCTAAAAGTCATCAGAACATCTTTGCTATGACAGCTGGTTCTGCAATGAAAAGAAGGTAAAATATCAACAGAAAAAAAGGCAAAGGATCAGCTTTTTCAAACGTAACTCCAGATTCTTGAGATGCAGAGAAGTGTTCTTTTAAAAAGAAGCCTTCTAAACGTGCAGTTTTATTCTTTCCCTAATGCTAATTACATTGCTTCGGAGAGCGCTCATTTGATTTGACTGAAGCATCCTTTCATGGATATCATATGGGAAGAGGCAAGGCTTCCCCTGGCCCAGGCCAGTCTGAATGAGGGTGCATTAACTCAGATATATGGTAAGGTATTGTTAGGCTCTGTGGCAAACTTCAAAGACTGTTGAGGAAATTCAATCATGATAGTTTTCTGTGTATTTCATTTCCCTTTCTCCCTTCAATCCATGCAAGCCATGCTCTGTAACGATTTTGTCAGTGAAGTTCAAACTTCAGCCATGTTTAACAGTCTCCTATTTAATAGATCCAAAATGTTCAATCATTCCTGGCCGTGTAGCTTGACTTCCTGCGTGTCACAGGTGAAAGGCCTTGCTTTGACCTTGTCCAAGGCATGCAGAAATCAGCGTATCACATAAAACGTATTTAGATGGATTCATTGACAAAGAGAACATTGGTTAAATGTTCATGCGATGAGATGATAGATTTATTCTGCAGTGCTCTTTTCCCTCTCAAATTTTAAGAAATAATTATTTTTCAGAGTCTGGCAGAATAAAATGCAATGGATGTGCAACCTTGTGCATAGAGTGACTGTTCAGTACAACTGATCATCTGGAAACACAACTTGTAGAACACAGGGCACTGGGACATCGTGGGGAACATTGTCCCATGGGTTCATGAATGGACTTTTGTCTATGTCACCATGGTAGAGGTGGTGTTAAAGCTTGGTCACGGTACCTCGCACAGCATTGGTGCCCAGGAAGGTTTTCTGGGTTCTTTCTTTGTCAGGACAATAATCCCTGTCCTGAAAAGCACCTTGAATCTCTCAGTTTTATTTCCAAGACCTGTCACAGATCTGGAGGAACACACAGGCCCTTCCTGGAGGCGCCGACCTCCACAAGGACCCTCCTGGGGGCTGAGTCTCGCACAGCTTGGTGGTTCATATCTGAAGTTTCTAGGTCTGCTCTGAAGTGCCAGGAGTACAGCTTCCCTCCACATCCAGCTCTTGGATCTCTGCAGCCCAGCCAACTTCATGTATTTGATGTTTCCCCTTTTGCTACAGGAAATCTAAACTTACCTGACTTTATTTTTCTTTCCATTTACCTTAAGATGAATCAACTTGATCTGAGGTAATTTTCAGTTTCTGATTCTATACTGTCATTAACTGTCCATCAAGGACAAATTTACGTTTGCGTCACAAATTATTGTTTCACCCTCTCTTTAGTGAGGACCTCTTTCACTTCATATATCTGTTAGTAGTACTATTTCTTCCTGAGCCAAGAATGTTGAAGTTCCTACCAAGATCACTCACAGTACTGTTTCACTATCATCTTAAGCTGTTGAATCATTTAAACCTAACTGTGATGCCTGCAGCACGTCCCTTGGTTATCCCAATGGTTCCTTCTTCCTTTGCCTTCTGGTTTCTGAAAAGCCTACCACAGCACTTGTTATCCCGACGCATTACCCATGTACCCATGGTGAGTGAGGAGAGGATGCCTGTATTTGTATTTGCATTGCAGGCACAGCTATGGCCCCACTGTACCTTGGTTACCCTTGCTCATCCCATGAAAGCAATTTTGGCTCCTTTGACTCATTTTTTTTTTTTTTTTCAGGGTCTCTACATTCCTATGCAACAATCTCAGACTCAATCTCTTGTTTCTTTCCATTTCTTATTCAGCTTAAATGCATCGTTTCATTGTCTTTCACTTTCATGCAGTTTCATCAGACGTATGATTTCCTTGCTGTTTAACTTTCCGCTGCCTGCTGCTCTTTTATCTCATTATCTATATCGTGCTTCCTCACTTTCTTTTTGCTGTTTATTAACATGACGTATGATTATTACGCCAGGCTCCTATAGTCTCTGCTATGCCGCTGTAAATTGTTCAGAGCTACAGCAGCCTCTGTCCCAGAACATGAGTATCATTTGGTACTTTCATGAAGTCTGCTCATGGAGAAAGGTCTTTTCATATTGTCCTAACTAACACCTGTGCCAGGACGTGCCTTGCAGATTATACTGGGATAGGAGGAACAGAACAGATTCTTAAAAAGCACTGTATTCAACCACTTCCTCTATGCTGATAAGCTGCTCTGCTTCTAGATCTGCAAAAAATGATTATTGCATGGGTGGGGTCCTAAAGTTGCCAGTGTTACCTCAGGGATCACATCATGAAAATCAGAATTTTGCAAAGGATGATTTTGGTGAGCTATGCTCATTTCTTTACCTTCCCAGCAAGAGAAGGCTCATCTAGGTAGGTAGCCAAGAATAGGAGGGTACAAACTGGGAACTGGAAACAGAGTTTGGCTCAGGTTGTATTGACATTGGCAAAATCAAGATATGAAAAATTATACCTCAGATGAAAATAAATTATAATCTGCAAGCACTTGAATTAAAGGAGTTCTCCATATAAACTTAATAAATGAATGCTAATTCAGTTACCAATTTGTAGCTATGAAACATAACTAGTGATGTTATTCTTTGGAACTTGTTTTGGAAAAGATTGCATAACCCATGA
Organism: Alectoris magna; assembly: GCA_030625065.1. Classification (NCBI taxonomy): domain Eukaryota; kingdom Metazoa; phylum Chordata; class Aves; order Galliformes; family Phasianidae; genus Alectoris; species Alectoris magna. Next base: position 21,854,776 of record CM060566.1, on the reverse strand, counting down.
AGCAATTCTTCACAAAGTGTATTAAAGTGTCAGCTTATGTATAATTTATGCAGCTAATGTTAGTTATGGTCTGTTTAATAGTACTTAAGGCTGCTATATGACATCATTCTTTCATTTACCAATAGAAAATATAAGAAGACCAATCAAGAACATTTTAGAGACTAAGAAATGTATCATCTATTAGTTTTGATTTATTTTACATTGCGCAAGTCAATAATCATTATCACTAGTATCCAAAGGATTTCTTAAAGGGAGCAGTTGTCATATAGTCTAGATATTTACTATTTAGGTGGTTTAATTACTCACTGTGTATGTGTTAACTAATATACTGTTAATGCGCCCTGAGCAATTCATTTTGCCGACAGCGCAGTAACTGGCGGTACACGCTTGCCCCTTTATTAGTGGCAATTATTAAATCCACTTTTAGTTGTAGTTACTACATTTCCTCTGCTGCCTACAGGGTATCCCTGTGGGAGGGTTATGAGTTACTGCTGCCGTTCTTGGTCTTTGCATCCTCTTCACCCCACTGTGCCCCAGGAGGTGTGAGTCAGGATTGGCCAATAGCGCTGGGACAGCTGCCCTTACCTTCATGGCAGCAGAGGGGAGTCCTTGTCTAATGCCCATGTGAAAAGGAATGTTCCTTAGATTTGGAAAGGAGTGGACTTCTCTTTAACTGGTTTTTGGATACAGAATAATTAGATACCTCAGAAACTAATTTCTCGTGAAGTCTAGCTTTACTGAAGTAATCAAGGCCGCTATGCGTGAGGGTGAACAAGTCCAAGATCCTTGGAAAAACCTTTTGTCCTCTACAAGTCAATATATCTTCTTAGCGTACTGGGCAAACGGTGCTTTTTGTTGTGAATTCTGCTCAGGTGATCAATGCAGAAATGGGTTTGTTTATTAATGCCCTCTCTTCTCACTGAGAAGAGAGAATTTGGGGCAGGGAGGCAGGTGGGTGGTGCAGAAACGCAGTCCTGGGGTTTCAGACCACATTTCTTAATTGGTTTTGCTGGCTTCCACTCTGATGACAAAAATCAAATTTGCAATATTTCTAGCAGGCAAGCTGGCCCAGATTTGCAATTACCACCACCTGCCTGTTACGCCAACTGTAAGATCTCTGCTTGGCAAGGCTGGAGAAACCTGGGCTACAGTTAAATGGGTGGAAACTGCTCATTTTGCAAGTGATGATCTCAGTCTCTTACACACCTTCTAGCTTTTCTGTCCAAATACTCCAAGCAATGCCACTTCAGTGGGCTTAAAGCAATTTTTTGATTTACCGGATTCCAGTGGCTTCCACTAAAGGTCAAGAATTAACACATTTCATCATTTTCTTGGTCCGTGACTGTAGTTTTCAGAAAAAAAAAAGAAACGTGGCCTGACGGAGGAGGCACTATAATTTCTGTTTTCAACAGAATTGGTAAGAACGATTCCAGGACCCTTAAATATCCTTCAGGACACACATGAGTAAACGTAAAGAGCATCACAGGCTCAAGTCTGGTACGTTCTTAAATTATGAATTGAACCACGAGTTGTAATTGCTGTGAGTAAAAACCAGCGCCAACTGATTGTTTGGGATGAAGGAGGTGTGTGTGAGTGTTGGTGGTTGGTTACATTCTGTTATTAACCGTGCTTAGAGCTTCCTACGTGAAAATTCCTCTCCCAGGTATAGAACCTGGGGCAGCAAAAGCAGTGAGATTCTTTCCCTTGGATTTAACAGGGTAAGACCAGGTCTTCCCTTCATCTTCCAGGGCAGCTGGCTCTCCACTGGCTTCATTGGAGAAAAACTGCTGGGTCCACATTCCCAAAGTCACCACTATCAGGTGCCCCAGGGCTTGGTCCGAGGCTCAGCCTTGTTCAGTCTTCTTTTGAATCCATCCTACTTGCTATAACTGGTTTTCATATGAAAGCAGTCCAAGCAGTAGCTCTTGGGACTGTAATAATGTGAGAGTACAGAATTCCTCCTGAAATCCTTTGAAGCAACAAAACATTCTGTTTCCCCCTTCTCATACAAATTACTTATATCCAAGCGTATATTATTGTCTTGTTTATGCTGTTCTTTTCATGCATTGAACTTAGCCAAAGTGAAGAGCAGTCCTGAAAGATTCTACTAATTTGAAACATATAATTTGCCATGCGTGTACCTAAGCATGTTCCTCAAATATATATTATTGACAGGAAATCACTTAAATGAAAAACAAGAACAGACTGTTGAAATTTCTAGTTATGGTATCTATAAAAAATTGCTGTACTCTTATAATTTGATCACAAGTAATTTTTTTTTTTAGAGACACAGAAACACTGTATCCTTTCTTGATAATGACCTGGAAATGGTGCTTTCTGTTCTTGCTCTTAGAGATGCTGTTCTCAGATGGGAAAGGTACGGCACTAACAACATATTTGCAATTACCTGCAAGACTTAACCAAGGAGGTAGTCAGCTTATAGTTACCTTCAATATGTAAACTACAAATTATTAGTGCATGAAAATGGCATCTAAGTTCTGTTGCTGGGGTCTAGTAATTTTGGATATTTTCCATGCTATTACTGCCTGCTCCATATACCTTTACTGGTTCTTTTTGAAATTAACTTAATGGCACTCTACAGAAATGGACTGCCTACTGAGAATGAAAGCTTGCTTGCAAAGATGGACTAACTTCCTACTGGGAAGCACTGATTTGGCACAAACAAAGAAATGCTTTAGCATTGAATTACTTCTGTATCAAAATATTTAGAGTAAATTATTTAAAATATTTAAGAACGGAACGGTCAATATTTGCTTTTAATAAACAGAACCAGTGTACAAATATTTGATACTGAAAATTCTGCTGGTATCTCCCAGCTATATTACTGAGATAATACATTTTCAACTTGCCAAGAGTGTGGTTTTTTTTTCCCCTTCTGGCAACCAGGGACACATTCTTGAATTGGGGCTTACACTTGTGTGCACCCACATTTGTGCACCTATTCTCTTGTGAGTTGAGCTCTGTTCACATTAGTGCAGGTAATGTCACTGTGTGCTCTTGTGTACTTACACCAAACACCAAACAGAGATGAAGAGAAACTGCATGCAGGCAGGCTCCTAGTCACTTCCTTCCCAGGTGAACATTTCCAAAAATGATCCATTTATTTCACTGACTGTAGAATTCTACCTTGCAAAGTTTTAAATACTTCATGCTTTTTCGTTAAGATACATCTTTGTAGTATTGCAAAACTGCAGGCAAACATGATTGGTTCTCTGCTGTAGTCAGGTCTGGATTTGGAGTACCTGAGTTATTGCAGTACAGCAGTGAGACCTGCTAGCCAACTCCTAGGGAGAAGCCAGGTGCTCCTCAGTACTGGCTGCTCACAGTACTGTCATAAGCTACTTTTGAGACTTTCTGGTCTTATTTTTCCCTTCCCTTCCCTTCCCTTCCCTTCCCTTCCCTTCCCTTCCCTTCCCTTCCCTTCCCTTCCCTTCCCTTCCCTTCCCTTCCCTTCCCTTCCCTTCCCTTCCCTTCCCTTCCCTTCCCCTTCCCTTCCCTTCCCTTCCCTTCTCCTCCCCTCCCTACCCCACCCCTCTCGTCCCCCCTTCTCCCATCCCCTCCCCTGCTTTCCCCTTAGAGTAGCCTTAGCTACTCCTTAAATGTACGAATATCTGTAGGCACACTTACACTGCCTAAAGTTTGCATTAGTACTAAAGCATTTTGTTTTACTTTGAAGAAAATAAATAATAATAATGAAATTGATTGCAGGGGGGTGCACAGCCTTGGGTGGTGCTGGAAGTTTGGAGGGGTCATGCAGAAGGATGGCCAGAGCACTCCTTGCCCATGGAGCGTTGCTGCGCCAGGGCTAAGAACAATTTAGCCATTAATGAGCTACGATGGGAAGCAAATTTCAAGTGCCCATAAATCAGTCATTTTGTTTCCTTTATTACAGGGCTTAGGAGCAGTTCCATGCCAAATTTCAGCTTTCAAGCATCAACACTTTCACTTGTAGAAGCATTAATAAAAAAAGGCATTCTCGCCACCCTCTCCTTTTATTGAATTGGATAATTGTACTCCTTTATAACTTCCCATTTTCTTCACAGCCAAACAGCTGAAACACTTTTTTTTTTCTCCTAAGTTCTTCCAGAAATTTAGTTCCATTCTAAAGGTTGAGATTTTAATGATGAAGCCTCCCCGTACTCCTGACTTTTATAATAATTAACAAATTCTGATCCTTTGCCCAAACAGCCAGTGGGGTAGGAATGGTTCGCTGAACCTTGAATTTGCAGTGATAAAGAACCACAGGGAAGTAAAGTTTCTGCCTGCAACAGCTGATATCTTTTTTTGCTTGGTTTTTACATTTTAAAATATAGATATATTTAAGTCTAAAACATGGAGTTGATCGTCACAAATATTTCGGTGGCTATCAGATATTTAGCTGCAAAATATGAGGAAAGAGAATGCGTTACCAAACCCGCTGCTATAGTTTTGCTTTGACTCGTGTCACTGGAATATTAACTCACTGTAACACATAGCTGGGAATGTAAGAATATTATTGCTCACCTGAAAGAAAAAATAATACTATTAGAGCAAAAAAGAAGAACAACTGGGGGAGATAGCAGCCATTGTCATTTCCTAAAAAAAAAAAGCTCTGAAACATCCACATGGATGTGAGCGTGGTGCCAAGCAAGGCAGAGGTAGCTTTGGACCTGCTTCATCCCAGAGTACGTAGGCTAAAGCTTGAGGCACTTGAGCCCTGTCACTCCGTAAACGCGTTAAATGAGTTGGGGATTTTGATCCTATTGTGATTCTCATTAGTAAATCTGAATACAAATAGGTTTTAGCTTAGATAAATATTGTTTTGTCCACATTGCGTAGCCAACACGTTACATTAGGAAAACTTAATTTTATATGACTAAACATAATCAGAAACACAACATGAGGCCTGTCAAGTTGACATGGTATGATAGGTACCTTAACACTTCTCAGCAGGTAACGTTGTTTGCACACTGCTTAAACTTGTTCATCAGTGACTTCTTGCATGATAACCAGAATATTAACAATACATGGAAAGTGGCATCAGGCTTCTGACATGTACAAATGCGCTGCACCAGAGATGTATGCTTGCAAAGGAAGATTTGGAGATCTTTTGGGTACTTCCTCTTATTTTTCCCTCTTAATTTGTCGTCACGTGTATCGTACCAAGATCAAGTCCCTGCTGTGTTTTTCGCGCAGACAATAAGTAACATCATGCACAAAACTTGGCAGAAGAGCTTACAGAAAAAAACGAAGATACAAATGGGTGTAAGGATCAGTGGCAACAAGGGAGGAAGAATTAAAAAATAAGGTGTTGAAAAAGTAAAAGTATACAGACATGACCTCTGTGTGTAGTAGACAGTCTGTTAATACAGATATAACCAGCAGTGCCTTGCAGTCCGGCCCTCTTGTCTCAGTGCTGTAGGTGAGGTACCAATGGGGTCACAGCACATGCTGTTTTTGTAAAAAATAGTGACACGAAGATTCAGGAAGGAAACTTTTCTTCCCTTCATGAAAAAAAAATTGTCTTATTGTAACATCTCATGCCTCTATAAAAACTTCTCGCTCTTCTGGAAACGTTCCTGTTTGCTTAAGATTGCGGACTTGTTGGTTGGCTTTATTTTTACTTTTTTAGAGTATTTGTGGCTCTGGGCAGCGTGGCCTGGTGGTTGGTGACCCTGCACATAGCAGGGGGATTGAAACTACATGATCATTACGGTCCTTTTCAACACAGGCTATTCTATGATTCTATGGTTCTATGATTTGTGTTAGGATTTCGGTAGTTTCCTTTGCACGATCTACAACTCACTGAATTATTTACTCTAGTTTCTTGTGCAAGTTATTTCAGTCCTCATCAATGTTTACTGTGCAGAACGTAGATGGCTTCATTGGTTGTCATAGCCCAGAATTTTGGAACTTGGCATTTTAGGGAATTGGGACTATGTAGGAAGCAAGTCTTTACAGGTGTGGAGCCCACCCAGCACCGGTCCTGAGCAGGTTTATGTTGACCTGTTCTCCAGCTCTCCCCTTGCACATCACTCCCACTGATTGTGCCCTTGGAAGAGAGGCAAGCCGGCTGTCTGCAGCCTCACAGAACTCCCCCCACATCGTGCTTCGGCTTCCAGAGCAGAGGAAGGAGCTGAAGGGAGAGCCTGAGCCTGGGTGCAGTTCCAGAAGACAGGTGGGTTGGCTCAGTGGGAAACTGAACACCCCATCTTACTGATGGCCTCCCCCCATTAAAATATAGCACTTATCTATGTTGAAATAAAGGTATGCCATATATTTTAATTGAGACTCTGGTCTCCAACTCCCAATACTTATAATCAGATTCCAGTTTTCCAGCTAACGCTGTTTATTGATGTCCTACTTTTTTCACCATCATAGCGTGTCAATAAATTGGAGAACAGTTCCGTATGTTAGATTTCCCCAAGCTTTCTGGGGAATTCCTTTGACAATTTGCTGTATAAAGTCAGTTAATTGCTTTATATAGCAGAGCAACAGCGAGTATTTAGACATATCATATGACAGACATTCAGAAAATACAGGAAAGACGTATTTGTCAATAAAATGACCGCTGGAAAGGAAAATTATTTTATTATGTGGAAGTTCTTGGTTTAAGCTGAGCTATCTTGATTGTACTAATAACTGACATGCCTTAACCAGCCGTCTGATCGGCAGGAAGAAATGGCTCCTGCTTATTTTGCTGAACCTTGCTGGGACCTCCCCGTAAGCAGACAGAAAGTAAATCTCAGGATGCCGTGGAATTTAATACAAAAATGAAAGTTCAAATTATATTTTATTTTAAGCCGTATAGGGCCGTAATAGAAAAAGATCATCAAAAACAATGAAAAGAAATAATTGTTAATTTCTACAGTACCTTGAAAGAGAAGCCCTTGAGAATAAATAGAATAAGAATACTATTAAAATTTCTCCTTTTATTATATCTTCTCTGCCAGAGTAATTGTTGCTGTGTCCAATATATGCAGAGGACAATTTACTAGCTGTTTTCTATTAGTTTTTAGCATTAACATATACAGAAATAAAATGAATAGCTAGCTTTTCTTTGGTTAATTAAATGACTGACAAGCCACAGATGTTGCTGCACCAACTCTTCCATATGATTAAAAAAAAAAAAATCAGCCCCAGCAAACAAAAGAACAGTAGACCAGCAGTGTAAATGGTCTCTTTATTAAGTGAATATTGATGCTACATTATGATTTTTTTTTATGAATGTGAATAAGGTAGAATACTTGTTCTTTTTCCAGGTCTTATATTAAGATTTGAAAAGAAAATCTGTTTCCTACATAATTCTCACAAAGGAGTTCAGAAGATGGTTTACTGTAGAAGTGACCTAATTTACAGGGGGTTCTGCTTCTGCAACATCCATCACAAAAGTGCATTTTTATTAGCAAGATACATATCTTTAATTTTTTTTCTCTGGGATAATTTTAATAGAATCTTGGTAGCTAAAAGCTGGTATTGAAAATAAATATTCCATTTCTATTCAATACTGTGTTTTACTAAAATACTTGAACGAATTTTATAGAAATATTCATAGGATAAGTATATTAAACTGCAGCTCAGTCCTTTCCTATGCTGTCCTTACTTTATCTTCATTATTAGTAGAACCCCTCTCGTACTTGAAAAGAGTTTCTCTTCTCTGTTGTGCCTCTGTTTGCTACTAAGATCTGGACTGAGAAGGCTGACCCATTTCAGTTTAATTTCCAAATAACAGGGAGTTGATCCTTTTGAGCCAAAAGTTAGCAGACCTGGATCTTTTGAGCCTTCCTGTGTTCCGAGTGCACTTGTTTTATTAAGCATTTCAGGAATAAGCAGATACTGATTTCTGATGTTTCCTTCACACAGCCTTTGGTAGCAGTGGTATTTTTGCTTCGTTTTGCAAGGCGGTTAGGGCTTTCACCTCAAGTATATAGGAGGAGAATGGGGATCACAACATTTTCCAGGTTTATTGCTATGAATTACCCTCGCTATGAATTACATGCATTGAAAGAAAACACAGATGCTATAAAATTGTCCTGAAAAATGCTAATTGACATAGGTTAACACAGAATGTCATGACTTGGGCTTGCTGCGCTAAGCCAGTGCCATGCAGAGGATCCCATCAGCGGTGGGGATGGGATCCCATGCCTGGCAGCCACAGTGCTGAGCCATGGGGAGGGATCACAACACCATGTGGAACTTTGGGACAGGAATGGGGTAGAATAATTTGGCTAATTAAGCCAGCAATGAATTTTAAAGGACACAATGTAATTACCGATGATGGATTTAAGCCAGAATGTTGAGACTGGAAACAATATTCTTGTGTAAAGTGCCATATTTAATTAGCAGGGGTAGTCTACGTGCAATATTTACATATTTGCAAAGCACTCCAGGAATGCAGTTTCTCCTTTCCATCAAGCAAGACCTCTGGTGCAGTATTGAATTACAGGAAAAATTGAATTCAGAGAAAATCTCCTCACTTACCAAGTGAAGTGTTTTGTGCAGAGCTTGGATATAAACTGAGACACTGTATTTTGCTACCAAACAGGCCTTGCTCTGAGAGCCTTAGGAGACTTAGGGAGAGCTCTGCTGCAAGCTTAACTTCCGGATGACTTCTTTAATAACAGAAGAAAATATATGTAAGCAACACCTACTTTTTGTGGTTCTTCACCCGTCTTTCATCACGTGAAGGAAATCATGGCATCTTGTTTTCCAGTCTGTAGCATTGCCAAGCTCAAGCATGCAAAGCTGAGCCTCCAGAGTCATGGTTTCACCCTGGAGCATCCGTAGTTCAGAGCAGCCCTGCCTAGCCAAATCTGGCAGGCCACTCTCTGGCCATTATCCCTCACATTGCCTTGAAAACATGCTTGAAGGCAGGACCCAAGGAATTTGGCTGGCTAGGGCCAACACAGAGGTACCAGGGGCCTTTACAGGCATTACTATTACTATTAGTAATAATTATTACTATTATTAGTGTTACTATTGTTATTTTTAATTGCGGAGATTGCCGCGATCCTTTCTGTTACGAATGTCCTGATGCATTGTGGGATGGCAAAGGAAATACTTCACACCCTCACGATTGGCTGCATTAATTACGAGGGTGATGAATAGCGTTCAACCTATGTAAATAAATGTGTGCCTGAGACTCAAGACCAATGAAAGTACAGCTATGTTTTAGTGGACCACGGTATCATATTTCATATAGTAAAAGTTGTGAGGGAAGAGGAGTGATATTTATGGAGTGCAAAGCACTGTGGGATTTTGTGGGAAACCACATATATTCAGCTTGTCAGAAAACATCTTAATATTTACTCTTACAATCCCTAGGCTACTGCTTTCTAAACCTAAAGCTTTCATTAGCCCATTTACCAGATATAAAACATTTGTAAGTCTGTTGAAAGAGTTACTTTCAGGAGTGGCATTTTTCACAGCAAAATGATGATACCTTTACATAACCTCATTATGCAGTGGTGTCAGCTCCTGCAAGTCAATGGGCTTATCCCATTGAATTAATCTTGCCCTTTCCACATTTGCCTTCACCGTGCCTGATCAGCCCTATTACTGTGCAGGCACAAGGACAGCACTTTTGGGGTTCATCCCTCCCTGCCACCGCACTGAACCCCACCAAGCCACGCTGCAGGTACCTGGATTAACCTCAGATTGTCCCAGCTGTCTTTGAAGTCCCATGTTACACAGCAGCATCACCCTCTGTGCTCCTATTGCTGCTGACCAGATGCTGAATGTTTCCTCTCTCAGTACAGGGAAAAAAGATCTTCCGTTCCTTTCTATCAGGTTGGGGCAACGATGATTTTACAGGGGGGAAGTTTTATAAATTGAAAAATAAAGAAGTGTTTCTTAAAACCTAAATAAGAATGATATTTGCTTTGGTCAAAATAAATATTTTTCACCCGCGTTGCATGCACAATATGTTACATTAAGAAAGGTTAATTCCATATTAAATATAATCAAAAACACAACATGGGGCCTGTCATGCTGACATGGTGCAATAGGTACTTTAATGCTGCTCAGCAGGAACCCTTGTTATATTTTTTATATGTTAGTAGATGTCTACTTAGAATTGATCAAACCTTTCCTTCTGAAACATATATGCCAACACCTCCACAACACACTATAAACTAGACCCTCAGAAAACAATAATGATGCTTATCAGTCACTCGCCTTGAGTTTGCTTGTGAAAAACCTCTAGCTAGTATGCTATTGGAGCTCTTAAAACATAGATCTTTTTGCTGCACTGATAATTCACTCACAGCTTGAGATTGATGACTATGTGAAGTCCATAAAAGATGTTACCACTATATTTTCTTCTTATGATTTATTTTATCATGTTGTCAAGGTTTGCAGAAAACAAGAAACAAATCAATGAATGTCATGCTTAAATATTAAAGAAGGCTGTAATACACAATTTTATTCAGATGCCTTATTCAATCTTGTAGCTCTGAAAAGGGTAGCAGCAGCAAAGCTTTTATTTGAATTACTTTTGGAAAAATTAATTTAGTGTGAATGCTGAATTGTGAATGGCAAAAGGGGAGCTAACCTTATTTGTTTAAAGAGGAGTATGGAGGAACTTGGCTTTTTTTGAAAGATGTTTTGAGAACCTGGGGAAATTCACTGGCTTTTCAACTGTAGAAACTTTGGAGCGGAATTGCTTAATGAGCTTATGCTTTCTCAATTAATGAAAGGTTGCCTTAGTGAAGGGGGGGAGCGGCAGCGGTGTACTGTAGGATATTGATATCAGCAATCCCTCAGTGCTACAAACCTATTTTAAAAAGCCTTTCCTCTTTCATTGCCACAAAACTGAGATCATGTCCTAAGAACAGAAGGAGGAAGCTGGGGGCCATGGTCGGGGGGTTCCATGCTGTGGCCCCACGCTGTCCCAACCCTGATGTCCACCTCTGTGCTTTGTTGCAACTCAGATACAAAGCAGAAATTAAACATCTTATTTATTTATTTATTTATTTAATTTTGCATTGCTCACAGAGATAGGAGAAACCACATCTCAAATATTTCGTTGCTTTACTAAAAAATCCCTCTCCTGATATATAGTGCGTTCAAAACAGTTCTGAGGTTTCTAGTCTGTTTTGTTTCCCACCTTTAGGAACAGCTTAGGTGACCATTTCATCCTTCCTAAAGCAGTGATTAAGGGTACCTCATCCTGCTGGGGTCAACAAGAAGGTCTGAATGGGCAGTGCTCTCTGCCCTTTAGCCATGGGGAAGAGAGCATTCCTCTTTATCTACTTGTTTTACCATTTATTTCATTTTGATTCTGTGACTTCAACGGGGATAGGAGTCGAGAAAGGAGCAGAGTGGTATTTCTGCCATGTCTTCTCATCACACACCTCCTGGGGTCAAGCACAGTTCTGCAGTGTGTGCCCAGCAGAGCCCATCTCCTGCAGCAGTGAAGTCTTGTATGGGATGCTTGTCAGTATCACCACATCAGTCTGTTATGCTTGTGCTCATAAAATCTGTCTTTTACTAAGAGTTATGGGGTTTGGTACTCTTGAAAATCAAATCTGTACTTCTCCCAAAGAGGTATAGCCAGATAAGGCCAGGTATGGTACCTGGGCTTTTGTGTCTCCAGTACCAGGAGGCTGTAAAACACGGGGAAAGTGCTTTATGGTACCACAACACCACCTTTAAATGACTGTTGTAAGACTGGAATACTGGGTTTGAGACTGATTTTAGTCAAGGGGGGAAACTGTTAATATCAATGAACATATCTTGCCCTTGGCAAAAAAGAAAATCCAGTAGCATCCCTGCTCCATGCCTTGCCATAGGCAACCTTGCACTACTGACTAAGGCCATATTTAAGATAGTTTTTGTTTTTCTATTATACACTTCACACTCAAAGGTGGATGTCTGTAGAGGATGTAAAAGCTTACATCTTCCCACTGGACGTGCTGCTGCCCTCCCCACCAAATCCCATTCGCAATGCCCATTAATTACAACCATACTGTCTTGCTGTACACTTATGAGGAGAATTATGTAGTTTTATCCTAGTTTTGGCTAAATTATTCCTGTTGCTGTGTCTCAAATCTTCTTGTCTCTGGAGAGTATTTCAAGGAACACAACTTTCTGTGACTCTTCCAACGCCTTTTTGTGCACCATCCATGTCTTGTCTCCAGAGATGGAACTGATATTAAGTGAGAAGATTGGGCAAAATCATTGTTGCCTGCCCCGAACAGGTTGGGCAGTGAGAGCAATCAGTCGTTATTTTTTAATTAATTAAAGCTGATACCTTAATTTAGCTTAAGACTGTAAGTGTAAACGAAAGCAAATTTTATTAGCAACTTTCGTAACAAATCAGAGTGTATTTATAACATAGCACTAAAAATAAAACGTGTCGGATTGTCTATTTTTCAAGCATATTATTTAAACTAACCTTAGAACAATTCTAGGAGAATCAAATTAGTAACACGGGAACCACTTTTAGCAGTGAGTTTTCTGCATACGTTATTGTTTATTGTAAGACATGCACGGAAAGCAAACTTAAAGTTGATCCGTTTTTTCTCTCTTTTCCTGCCCAGTAGAGTGTAAAATGTCAGATTAAAACAACGTAATCGGGAGCAGAACTATCAAAGAGAGCAAATTCTGCCTGCAAAGGAGGTGCCAAGAAGACAGACATCCTTGAACACTTTTTCTCCCAGAAATGTGGCACCTCCTATCCTTAGAAGCATCACAGCGTTAATAAAACTGAGAGCAGCAGAAATGAGTTTCCTCATTTTTGCCCCCCCCCCCCCCCCCCCCCCCCCATTTATTTGTTTTGGCAGTCATTTTGGATACAGTTCACCCATGTGCAGATGGCAAATATAAGCCCCGTGCACTTAAGTCCCATGTAAGTCTTTTGCTCGAGGTGGGATTGGTAGCAACGCCCCAGCACTGTGGTAACCTGAGTCCCTCCTCTGAGACTGCAGCTTCTGATGTTTCCACGTTTGCCAAGTATAATTGGAAGCAATGATTTTTCACAGGCCTAAGTAGCTGCTTCAGCTTTGTTTATTTGCTTGGAAGTTGGTTTTTGAATTGTGGTACAGCTCGGCTGTTTGGTCAGGGCTAGACAGAAAAATGGGTGGTTTGCATTTGTTAAGAGTTTCGGAGAGAATTCTTTTTCTACCAACAGTGGTTGTGACGGTTGGCCTTCATTTGCTTTGGGAAAGCAGAGTTGCACAGAGGCAGGCAGGCTGCCCTCGTGGAAACAAATCCATAACCAAAAATACAAATGCTGTTGTTGGTAGAATTTCTTTAGATTTTACAGATGGAGTCCTGTTGAGCTGCATCATCGCTCTGTGTGTGTTTGTGTGTGTGTGTGTGTGTGTGATGGATTGCTATGCATTTTACTGAATACTGAGTTTTGACTGAGGATGGTGGTCCTCCAAACTTACCAAAATGCTCAGGCAGGTAAACATCCTCTTAAAGTTTGTATGGCTGAAATAAGGATTGTTTCTATTAACATCTTTCTATTCGAGACTTCTAAGAAAGGAAACTCTAGATAGCTTTAAATATATTTCATAGTACTTAGAGATCTCTTTGTAGCTATTCCAGTTCTTACAGTGTGCTTAACACAAGAGAGAAAGATCGCTGGAAATGTTTCCAGTTGTGTTGGAAATTGTTTCTTGAACTTTGCAGTAGGTCATCACCATTTCCCAGACCTCTGGAAAGTCCAAGCAAGCTTCCTCACACTGTTTCTGTAGGAAATGTTGTGGTAAAGACCAAGTAGCATGCTGCTGTGACTTGCAAAAAATGCCTTGGGCTGGAGATGCTCCACTGCACACATTTACTTAAATTTTGCCTGGAATTTTCCTTCTTTCTCTTTTTCTCCTTCAAATAAATGGGCTACAACTTTATGCCTTCTTCACTATGCTTTAAAACCACATTTGCAAGCACAGGCTTTATGCTTCTAGTGCAGAAATATTCAACTATATTGTGACTAGCTATGCTGGTTTTCCTGTTTGGGTGGCATTTTACCCAGACTGGTCGATCCTCTGATTTTCTTCAAGGAGATCAACTCTTTGAAAGGGTAGATAGCAGCAGGACAAGGGGAAATGGTTTTAATTTGAAGGGGGGGAGATTTAGGTTGGATGTTGGGGGAAGTTCTTTACTATGAGAGTGGTGAGGTGCTGGAACAGCTGCCCAGAGAGGCTGTGGATGCCCCATCCATCCCTGGAGGTGTTCAAGGCCAGGTTGGATGGGGCCCTGGGCAGCCTGGGCTGGTATTAAGTGTGGAGGTTGGTGGCCCTGCATGCGGCATGGGGGTTGGAGATTCATGATCCTTGAGGTCCCTTCCAACCCAAGCCATTCTATGATTCTATGACAGAGAAGGAATTGCAGGAGGAAATCTTTCCACAGTGCTTTAAAGCAAACAGTTAACTCACTCAAAATGTACTAAAAATAGTAAGCTCAGTCTTCAGATGGAAGCCAGTTTCCTTGAAAGTTACAAATATCTGGCTGGTCTGATTCTGTTTGCCCATAATCACCCGTAAGAAGGTCTTACATCAGTTTCCATTCTGCCAGGGTGCTGCTGATTTAATGGAGTTGCACCAGTGCACTGCAGAGTTAGAAAAGGCTCCAACTCAGTGTGCGTGTGTGCCTGTAGATAGAATTTTTTAAAATACCCTTATTTATATGGTGAATGCAAAGTTAATGTTTTGGCTTTCTTCCGGGACAATCTGTAATAGAAAAAAATAGAGCTGAGGATTAAAAAGAGTGTGCAAGTAATGTGTAAACCATGAAATTCAATTAGTTCCTCTTAGGAAGCCAAATTTTGGTGAATACTGTGGAGAAAAAATAGGGATAAAATGCCTAAGCCAAAGCTGCAGTTAATAAGATTCAGTAATTAGTGATAAATGACTCGTTAAACCTAGAAACACTTTTTTTTTTGCCTGTTTTCTTGAACATTAAGAAAAGTGAAGGATAGGGTTAAGTAGTAACTTTGAAGAGTTTTCATCACAAGTTCTCTACCAAAGGGGTTTTGGTGGCATTGGAAGTTGTGCACATAGGAAAAGAGCAAGGAGACCCAGAGCACAGGGCAGAGGGGGAATGTGGGGACACAGGGCATGTCCACCCCTGCATGCCTGAATGGGTTATGTGAACAGTAATTACAAGGAGCATTGGGAAATTAGTGACCAGATTCACCGACAAGGTCACATAGAAGAAACTGTACAGGAAATTAGAAGCTTTGTTTTGTTATTGATGTGTCCTCCATTTTCCCCCCCATATCCTCTCATTTTTTTGCTGTATCCAATAAGAATTTAAAATTTCAGTTGTATAGCAACTAACTCTTCAGAATTGGAAGGGTAAAAGGTAAATTGTGCTACAGTGTGTGATAGATTAATTGGCAAATGTTCCTGTTATTGTTTCTGGGAGCTTTACATCCACCTCACTATTCTTGTCTCTGAAAGGGCTCCCTGAAGTCAGAAGTGCTGGTGAAAATACTGATGTCCAAAAACAGAGCTCCAACTCCACAATTCATCTTACAATCAAAGCTCCTTAGCTGTCAGTACAGGAACTGGAGTAACAAATGCAGACCATAGACAATTCTTTTTCCCTTCCCCCGGCTTAGTCCAGAATACAAGTGCAATTCCACCCTAATCCATATTGTCAACAGTAAACACTTTTGACCTATAAAATTTATATATACTTTTTCGTAAGAAAAGTGCTTTCTTGGCTGCCTATTCCTAATCTCCTTTTTATAGACAGTTTTTCTGAATCTTTATTATTTCTAGGGGTTGGCCAAAATCTGAAACAATTCCAACTTGAGCCATTTTCAGGGGGAGTGGGTCAAACTACAGTTCCTTGATCCATTGTTACTCAGTTTCTGGGTCAGGTTCCAGAAAGACCCCTTCTTCCTCTTTTTCCTCTAGTTGAAAACACTCAAGAATTGATTTTCTGTTGGGAAACCTGTATGAGATGGTTGGAATTTCATGAGAAACACAACTCTCATGCTTCCCAAGATGGTGGAGCTCCCTCTTTTGGAGTCGCAGCCTCAAAAAGCATCATGGGTCAGAGGCAGAGGAAGCCTGTTTCTGAATTTCTTGTCAGCTCCACTTTACTGTTTGTTTACTACCTTTCCCAATTAATCAATTAGCTAACCACCACTGGGAGGTGTCTGGTGCGGGCCAAGTGTGACAACAAACAAAAGCTAACCTTTTTCCTCGTGGTCATTCACCACCTCATCTTTGGCCACATTAAAAGGCTACTCCAGGCTGTGAGTGTTGATGACGAAAACAGTGCTGTGAGTTAGCATGCTTTCTCAAAGATGTTAGTTCCTCTTCAGACCTTTTGTCTTTGCTGTCTGCCATTAACTGATGGCCGGCTTGTCTTTGACTCTTGCAGTAAGGATGGGATAGGGGTCTGGGGGCATATGTGTCCTTAAAGACATCTTCCAAAGCTTTGCTCTGTAGCCTTGGATGTGACACTTAACCTTGCTGCCTCCGATTCCCTGTCAAGAAGGGGATAATAACACTTGCTTATCTACTTCAGAGAGGGCTTTGAGGATTAATTAGTTAATATTTGTACAGTGCTTTGAACATAAGTGCTTGGTATTATCATTCTTACTTCGCTGCTCTGGGCTCATTTTCTTCTTTGGCCTGATGTGCCTTCCTGCTTTTTAAAAGCTCTTCGTCCTGCCTGTGCTGTGTTGTGCCCTTGCAATGCACCACTGCATGCTTTGTACACTACCTGTAGGGGTTTGGGGTCTGCAGCAACTGCAGGATAAGGCCAGCAGGCAGTGCCTTCCTCCACCCATTTATGCGAAGAGAAAGACAGCCTGGTATTTGCAGGAGGCTTGTTTGGCAGACACTGGAGAGCAGGTTGGAGTGGTGTAAGGATCGTGTTATCCCCTGTTGCTCTTTTTATTCTTTCTTAAAAAGAATCGAAGAGAAGGGAGAAGGAAGGAAAAGGTTGGAGTAGAGCAGAGGACTATGGACAACACAAAGGCTTTGCTCCTCCACCTCCCTGAAATAGGCTTCGTGCAAAAAATTCCCAGGTATCTCTCTCATGAAAATATTTTAGAGGAGCTGGTAGCATGCACAGAAAATATTTTGCCGTAAGATCATTTACTTCATCAGTTTTCATTATGCTCATAGCCATCACATAACCTGGGGTGTGTCCATGTGGACTTCTGTGTCCAGTTGTGCATCCTTCCTCCAGGAAATAGGATTTATTCTGATAGCAACAGTGGCAGCTGCCTCTCTGGTGGCCCCTTCAACACAGCAGAGCCCAGCTACTCTATTTTAAAGTTTACAGAGAAATGCGTAGCAGTATTGTGGCTAAACTTCACTCTGAGTGAGGAAAAAAGCCTGAGGATATTTTCATGCCGGCAGGAATTTGGATAATTTGCTAGGGCACTGGCCAAAAGCATGGAAGATGTGGGTGAATGCTTCCCCTCTTTCCCTTTGTTCATTTGTCTGTAATGGATTGGTCAGGAACTGTCTGCTCCTAAGGATGGTTTCAGTGCCCAAGAGCTCCAATTTCCACTTTCTCCCTGTTACTGCAAGAGAAAACTGTCTGTATTGTCTGAGTGTCTTTAATGTGCAATTCCACTGGCCTAATGGGCACCTGATGGTACAGATAGATTTGATTCCAGATTTGGATCTGCTGACATAAACCTTAATGCTTTTTATTGTGTGCCACTTTGGGAAATCCTGATTAACAGCAACAAAGAGATAATTATGCAAGATGAAGACAATGTAGTTGTTTTAAAAATAATGTATATCATACAATTAATGCTACTTTGTCCTATATCAAAGTCACGCTACCTGCATTAATCACACATCCTCATAGCTTCTAAGCATGAATAGCATGACATAAAAAGAAGAACTCTTAATCCCGAGGAGAGTCAGAATAACTGGGGGTTGGGTTTCCTCTGAGAAGAAGAGCAGTAAGTAATGCATGTTTTCAGCCTAGTAATTACAAAAATGTAGAACATGCGACCAGCTTTTTCAGAAGAAAAAGGACTGAAAGTGGTGCAGAAACCCTAATTAATAATTAACTCCATTTAGTCCTCCTACATTAAAGCTCTCCGAACATTTGTAAATTAAAGCGTTACCTGAAATGAGAAGTAGTTTTTTTTTCTCTCTGACTTTACAAAGGGCCGACCCAAAGCAGTAAACCCAAATGGCTGCTGTGCCATGCAGGTGCGTGGCTGAGCTTGTGCTGATGCACTGAGATTGCCTTTCCTCTCTGTTACCATCAGAGGAGATGTGGAAATGGCATGTTGCGCGGTAGTGCAGTGGTAGGAGCAGATGGAGATACATTTCCTCTTTAAATGTGGTAGGAAAGCTTGGCGGAGGAACATTCAGAACGGCTGGGCAGAGGGACACAAACACAGATTTTCATAATTCATCAGATTAAATGCTTCTAAAAGAAACACAGGAAGATGTTCTTTTAGCCCCTGCAAAGACGTTTTGGGTTGCTTAGGTTGGGCTCTGGTGGACCCAGCGTGGGTGAGCTGCTGCTCTGGGCTCCCCTTTGCAGGCAGGTGCGGGGGGAAAATCTATGTCAGGAAAAAGTTCTTCTCAGAAAGAGTGGAGAGGTGGATGTGGCACTGAGGGACATGGTCAGTGGGCATGGTGGGGTGGGTTGGGTTGGACCCGGTCATATTGTTGGGCTTTTCCAGACTTAATGGTTTTATGATTCCACGAACCTGTGTGTCTGCACCTCCGTGTCTGCATCTTCTGAAAAACCAAATGTTGAGCCAACTTTATCAGCTCTGGCCCAACTACTTCATCAGAGAGTTTTCCATGTAACCACCAGACAGCAGCGCTACGCCCTTGGCATCTTTATCCCCATTGGCAAGATGAGCTTAATCTCAATTCCTAACCCCGATTTGTTTGTAGCGTGGCAAGTTTTCCGAGGTCCTTTATTTATACCTTGTTTTCCCAAACGCTCTTCCATGCCTGGCTGTTTTGTGTCACTGGTGGCTTCTGTGCTATGGGAATTAGGGAAGGTTTGGGTGTGCTGGTTACATTACCTTCTGCGGAATGGATAGGGGGGGTGGGGGTACCATATGTGCGCCTGCAATTAGACATTTTGATTTCCAAAGTATTTAGTTACCATTTGCTGAACCATTGAGTAATTACCACAGCAAAATTGCACAATCTGTCAGAACGTCAGCTAAGTGTGCTTCTGGACAGCTTTATATGCACCTTCACCAGCGCTGAGCTTTTGCCGTGCTTCATTTGGTTAAACTTCAGTCCTTTTGGATGAGAAATTTCAAATTGCAAAGGAAATTTCAAATAACAGTGAAAATACCTGCTATTGTACACCTGCCCCGTGGAGGAGATCTTGCCTCAGAGGAAAAGTGCTACTTAAGATATTATGTTCCATTAAGCATGGGGGCTTTTTAAGGCTGCAAAGTGCTATTCTGGGAGCCGGTTTGGAGTCCGCCACTCAGCACTCCTCGTTTCCATAATTCACTGAATTTAGCAAGGGCACTTCTGCCCCTGGCTGGGGGAAATCTTAAAAACCCACCACACTCGATGAAAGCAGAAGGATTTCCAACGTGAGAGTGTGTTTAGGGTCATGAGAAGTAATTGCTTCAACTCATTTTTCAGTTTCTAAGGGGAAGCTCTCAATTCAGGAATGGAAAATTAAGGTTACTTTGAACAGAGAGAAGCAAAAAAGGCATCATTTACCTCCCTCCCTCTTTCTCCCCACCAAATTAAACGCGCAGGAATCTCGAGAAAATTGGGTCACTAATATGGACATTCTAAAGTATTGATAATGCCGACATGACAAGTTGTCACTTTGCAGTATGTTCTTAAA
>CM060566.1:21827500-21830000 GCA_030625065.1 Alectoris magna | reverse complement strand
GACAGCAAGGGATGGCTTTGTCGCAGTGACATGGAACACTTTTTATTTTACTTTTAAGGGAGTTTAGCAACTGAAAAATGTTCTAAATCGACAATTCTGGTGAATGAGCTTCAGTATTGATTCAGCCCTGCAAATGCCTGGAAGCAGTGTAGATGACAGGGAGTGAAGTGGGAGCAAAATGCTGCTTGAAGCAAGCCCTGATCTCCTGCATTTCCTTCAGCAGCTGTGCAAAGGTGCAGAGGCCGCATGCTGAGCTCAAGAAACCAGACTTGTTTTCTATTCCCTAGATTGAAAAAAAGAAAAATGGCCTATTCCTGTTTCTGCACCAGTTGAGGACTGAGAGGGTCAGAGCCCGGTGTCTCACTTGACACACAAAGCCCACACGACCTCATTGTATAGATAGAGCCTTCCAGGGAATATCCCCAAGAATCCTTATGCTGAGGAACAGTGTTGTGACACAAAGAAATTGGCATTACAAAAAATATTGGAAGAGGATGGTGCTTGTATGGGGTGGTTTATCTCGTAGCACTTGTGCCATGGCCGTCACGCACCCTCTGCTGGACAGCCGCCATCCATGGATGGGAATGTGGCGAACCTTGGAGGCGTTGTGTCAAAGTATTTCTTGTGGCCCCCCAGTTGCTGGTGCCAGGACCTATAGCTGCAGATGGGTGAGGAGCCCTCATAGTCATAAGGCCTGCATTGGCCTTGGTGTCTCGGTGGTAGTTTGAGAGGAGCTCCCCAGACTGTTCCCCATTCCTCTGCACAGCTGGCCAGAGGCCTTGGGGTCCCTGCCCAGTGGTGTGTCATGAACAGCAGACACCGTGTCCCTAACACAACCACATCAGTAATCTGGAACATCAGTGGGACTTAACCTGCTATGTGCAAAGATGGTTAAAAAATTCAGAATTACAGTGTCTGGCCACTGAGTTAGAAACCAACAAGCTTAGCAGGTTAAAAAATAAAAGACCGGGGAAAGACTGATTTTAAGGAATGCTGCAGAATGCTGGGAGGCTTTGGCCTTGGTGGCAGTCCATGTGGTTGCCAACATATTGCCCTGCAGCAGTGGTTGAGATAGTTATCAGGCCACCAGGATGAGTCAGAAAAGGAAACTAATCAAAAATCTCTCTTAAAACATGCTCAAACATGTACAGCTGTTGAAACATCTGTGCCGAACATGATGACACAAGCTGGAATTGTGGCGGTCGGTGGGGGGGGGAGCAATAAGGAGAGGTTAAGGAGGGGGCTGGGCACAGTCCCCCCTGGGAGAGGATCTGGAGGGAACCCCCGGGCTTGGGGACCCCCCCCTCTCCTCAACAGAGCAACCTCGGGGCAGGAACCCACACGGTCCCAGATCACTTCTCTTTGCCCCACCAGGGCTGCTGCAGGATGGAAGAGGCAGACCCACAGTCCTTTCAGCACCAGGACTGCAGAGTGCAGCTTTGGGTGATGGAAAGGGAGACTCTGCCCAGGAAATCTGTCAGATTCTTTTTTTTTTTTTTCCTGTTAAAAAAACAACAGGGAAGACTCCGTTGCCTCCTGGCGGGGCAGCTCGACAGGTGGGTTCTGCAGAGCCTTGCAGGATTTCAGGAGATGGTGCTGTGGGCAGAAAAAGATTATTCCCTGTCCTGGAATGAGCTCAGGGAAAAATACATATGTAAAAAAACCCCCAACCCCAAATAATTCCTTGCTCCTGCCTCTCCCCCTGTATTGTGTAGTAAAAAAAAAAACACCAACAAAACCCACACTAAAAAACACGTATAAGAACTAAATAGAATAGAACAGAAATCTCCCTTAATCAAAACAACATTATGCCAAAACCCCTTTCGAGGGAAGTGAAACATACACAGCAGCACAGCCCTGCTTAAAATAGAACAGCCTTTGCCTTGTAAGTAACAAAAATACATAACAGCATACTTCTGCAGCCCGAGCTTTGAAGGATGTCTGTCATACGCCTAGGCTTGTTTTACGCCCCTTCCCTTTTTAAAAGAGGACAATGCCATCTTCCCGAAAGGAAATAGGCAATAAAAACTCCAGCAGGATTTCCTATTCATAATTTTTCCCATTCATATCCTAATGAGTGGAGGAAAAAAAAAAAAGAAAAAAACCCACACTGAAAAACACCACCAGCTTTAACAACTTAAACGGCACTTATTAAATAGATATTTTTTACGTGCCTGGTTTTTTCCTAAACGTGGTCTATAGTTTTACAGTCAATTAAGCCTTTTTTTTTCCCCCACCTTCCAGATACCCTTCTCAGAACTGGCTGAGTTCGCGTGAGATGATGTAAAGCATCTGATGACAAAATATCAAATATATTTATAAAACACCCCGTTGAGTTTTTATCTGTGCCATTACATTTTTAATTAATAGAATTTTTTTGTTGTTGTTTTACAAATGTTGTGTTTTACTGCCAGCATGATCTCACTGCTTTACAGTATCGATAAATGAAGGCACACCTGCGCTATAAAATCTGCTTTATATGAAGCAGGCCATTCATGTT
>CM060566.1:21780000-21822500 GCA_030625065.1 Alectoris magna | reverse complement strand
TCCTCCACTCCCTCCCCGCGGCTGCTGCTCTGCGGGCGTTGCGCTCCCGGTGCGCGGCGGGCGGGCGGTGCCACAGCGCCGCCCCGTGGCCGCTCCGAGCGGAGCCGCGCTCCGACCGCTGCCGGCCGCGCCCGGGGGGCCCCGCGGGGCGGCTCCGGCGGTGAGGGGTAGCGCGGAGCCGGGCGAGGGGCGCGGAGCGGGGTGGGGGGGAGGGTGGTAAAAGAGCTTTTGGGGGGTGGGGATGGGGGGAGGACGGGACAGGCTTTGCTCGCCGTTTTCTTATTTCTCATTTATTTATTTGGAATTTTAATTGCGTTTTGGCGAGAAAGGCCCCCCCCTCCCCCCCCCTCAAAAAAAAAGGGGGGGGGGGGGGGGGAGAAAAACAGTGTTTTTTGTTTTTTTTTTCTTGGTTTTTTTTTTTCTTTTCTTGTTTTTTTTTTTTTTTTTTTTTTTTTTTTTTTTAACGTGTGACAGGGACTGCAGCAACACCCCGGCACATACTGTATGGATCTTTGATCTCCTGCATCGCATTAAGTAACAAAGAGCAGAGGACTTCAGAGATGTCTGAGATGGTCTGATTGCAGCACAGGGCTCTGTCCCAACCCTTACTGGGGGTCGTACCCCCAATTCCACCATCTTTAGAGTTATTATTTTTGTTTTTAGCTGGGATACTTCCAAGAGCGCCCGATTCTTTGAATTACATCATTACGGCCATTGTAACGTTCATTCCCGTGTAACAGCGTGGGACTTTTTAAGCACTGATGTTGCATTCTTCGCCTTTAGAACAAAACCCACTGAAACAGTTAAACCTGCAGGATGCAATGTGCATTTTTTCCCCCACGAATGTTTCCACAATGTATCTTTCGGTGGGTTTCTTACTGCTTATTTTATTAAGGTAAGGTAGGAGAGGACCAGGGCACACAGCCACAGTGGGTATGGAGCCACCCGAGGTGCTGTGCGTGATTCCGTGCAGCTCCTGTGCCCTCCCCAAGCGTTTTGGTGCTCAGAAAATGAGCAAAGTTTTTTTTTTTTCTCGTGCAAACACCCGTCTGCCTATTTCCTACAAAGCAACCTGGTTGTTCCTTAGGCTGCGATGGAAAATAATGATCATAATGATAAAATCACCTTTAAGCAGATCCCAGAAAGCTGTGCATTCCCACTTTCTCTGCTCCTCTGCTCTGAGTCTCTCCCCTTTCCGCTCCGTTCGGCTCTGCCTGCAGCGCAGGGCTGGGGCTCAGCTCACCTTCCTCCTCTGTGTCCCTGCAGCCAAAAGCTGCTGCAGGAAAGGATTGCGAGGAGGGTTTTCCAAAGCATGAAAACAAAAAAAGGAAACAACCCGAAAAACAGCAGAGGAGGTAGGTGAGAAAGCCCCGGTGCCTGCTCAGAAAATAAAGCCAGATGCAATTTGAGATATTAGTGGAAAACGAGACGTATATTTTAATTCAAAAGAGCAACGTTGAGCACATTCACTTAATACCCAAACCATGACAATCAGTACATCTGACGTTTACAATGCAGATGTTTATGGTGTGAATAATAGATGGCAAGAGAGTGCAAATGCAGTTGTTGCAGTGACATGGAGACACGCAAACTTTGCTCCAGCCGCTGTGCTGGTGTGAGAGGGACGGCTCTCAGCCCACATCGTTTCAGTCCTGCAGCACTTGCAGGGAGGCGTGCAAAGTAATAAAGCACAGGGCATAAATGCTCTCCATCTGATGGTGGGGTGCTGCAGGGATAAGGCAGGCTTTGGGGGGGGGGGGGGGGGGTGCAGCCCGCAGGGCAACGCTGTGCATTCCAGCTGCAGCCTTGTGCAACGCTTCCTTGTTTTCAAAAGCTGTGATAAGTCCATTCATAGTATCTAAGTACTTAAATAAGCACAATAAATGTAAATAATTTACTGCCTCGCAAACAGAAAATTGGGCAGAAAAGTGATTTTGAATAGCAGCTTGGCTTGCTGTACCCGGTGATTTGGTGCCCTGTAAAATGCATCTGACACTGCTGTTCATTAAGGCAGTGCTATTGAGCCTTCTTCACATTCATTAGTGATTAATTCAGACAGATATTTAACTTAATAAGGTAAGCAAATAAACAAAAAATCACTTTCTGTGCCTTAAGGTTTTTTTGGACCTCTAATTGGTTTTTGTGCACTAATTATCAAGATTAACACCTTACACTTTTCTCACGCCTTACACTTAGGAGCTCCCAGAGGAAAAAGTGCACAACCTTGGGGGAATCCTCTGAGTGGGCGTGAGAGGGCTGGCTATAAAAGCAAGATAAGTGGTGCAAAGGGAGAGACCCATTCCAGGTAAACTCATATAATGGCCAGATGAAAAGGGAGAAGCTCGTGTAAGTATGTGAGCCGTGGCACTGCTTTCCGTGTGCATGGGAAGGAAGGTTTTTAGGGGCAGTTGTGGAGCTGTGCCTGGTTGCTCCCCATGCCTGATTGCTGCATTCAGCCCCACCGTGCAGCTCCCTTTCTTCACATCCATGAAAAGTTCCTTTAATGTCACCTCCCAGTGCCAACCCCAGGGCTTCCCCTGGGGCTGTTGGCTGTGACTTGGTGGGGATGTTGCTGTGTGTTGCGCTGGGTCTCTCCCCATAGGCCTCACATGGTGTGAGGATGCCAAATGGAGGATGCTGGATGGAGGATGCTGATGTTCTCCCAGCCCCAACCAACACCAAATGTTGGCTTTTCCATGCCTTGACACCCTCAGTAATGCCCCACAAGTGACCCTACTGGAGAACCTCTCCACGTGGCCCCAAGTCAACACTCGCCTCCGCTCCTCACACAGAGCCATTAAACCTCATTTGAGCCCAGGCGAAGTTGCAAGTAGTTGCTAACGACAGTTTGTCTCAGCTCGATGCAATATTTACTATGCAGCATCCCGAAATAGCCGGCAGCTGTGGGAGGGCTGCTTCTCCTTCCCGAGGAGCCCGAAGATCACGGCCTTGAACCCGTTGTCACTGCCGGTGGTTTTTGTAGCATTTGGGGATTTTTAAACTCCTTTTCCTTTAATTCTTTTCTTTCTTTAATGGGTGACTGGATAAATTCAGCGGTGGATTTTTGTGACACTAAAGCAGCAGATAAGTCTATGATGCACTCTAGCTATGTGGTTTAAAAATCCCTTACCATATGTTTTCTCACTGGAATGCCTCGTCTTGCAAAATTACAGGAACCGAAGCTTAAAAACACAATTAGGTAGTTTAAAATGAAATATTAAAGAAATACCACATATTTTCTGATACGCCTGCGATGCCGCTCCTCGCTTTTCTCTGCACTCCCCCCCCCCCCCCCCAACTCTTTCCTTTTGCTTTCTTTTGTATTGTTCTTTGAGTTGCTCAAGAAGCCCAACTGCACTCAATTGTTGTACTAATCATGCTCCACATTTTTCTGATTAGGTTATATAGGCTGTGGTTAAATTATAAATGAAAGAACGAACTACCCGAGTACTTGTCATAACAGTATCTTTTATGTTGTTACAGAAGATATGGGGGGGGGGGGGGGGGGAGGAGAGAATCAAAAAAGGCTTTACATGATGAAGACTCTCCTTGCCTATTTTGTGCTCCTTATAGGATCTGTATAGACAAGTAATGCAATTTGCCGGGATGTTTTTCTCAGGTATTCTGAGAACTACAGCACAATATCTGTCCGCTGAGGAAAAAAATGGGAGAAAACAGAATACATAATACATACAGATGCATATCGTGGGGCAAACGCGCACCAACACACCCCTCCAACTCCACTTGATTTCATTACCGCCTCATAGAGCCGCATGAGCGGGTTGTTCCTTATGCCGTACATGAGAAAATGACATTTCAGGGTTCGAACTTCTCTGTCTGACATTGTTATCTGCTGTACTGCTGTATGCACGGCAGAAACATCACCAAACACCCGCCTGATTTTTGTGTATGTTTTTGTTTCGTGGAATCAATCATAGAATGGCCTGGGTTGACAAGGACCACAATGCTCATCCTCCAGTTCCAACCCCCTGCTATGTGCAGGGTCGCCAACCACCAGACCAGGCTGCCCAGAGCCACATCCAGCCTGGTTTCCGTGACCTTATTTGAAGCCAGGGCTGTAAAACTTGATTTTACGGAGGACCAGAATTGTAATAATTAAAGTAGTTGACTGCGGGCTCACCTTGCATCTCTGCCTTCAAAATGCATTTCATTTTCCTAAATGAGTCGTATGTGGGGTTGATGCATTTCAGCCTTCTGTGCCAGCAGTGCGTTATTTTCAATAGCAGCTACAGGGAGAGCAGTTCGGGGTGTTAAAAATTATCCCCTTCTTCAAGACACCCTCGATTTTCCCCATCCAGATGGGAGATGGGGGTGAGGAGGGCAGCCTGCTGACACGAGGCGTGTTCACACCTCGCACGCATCCATGCACAAACCCCAAACACAAAGCAAAGCCGTGCCCTGCGCACAGATTGCTGTGAATTCCAGCGGATCAGAGGGTCCCTCTGCACAGGATGGGATTTTTTCTTCTTCTTATTTTTTTTTCTGATGCAAAATGTGTTTGATACGCTTGCCCTAATTGCCTTGCTACAGGCCGGGCAGTGTGGTGTAGGGTGGGCTGGGTGCGGGGCCATGCCTGTGAGCGCTGCTTTTTGCACCCCTGCAACCAGCCTTAAGGGTACTGTTTTTTGGGGGCTTTATTGGATGAACTGTCAATGCTTTCCGGGATAACAAATCTTGTTTTATAGCACTTGGTGGAGTTTGGTTAGGGGCTACCTCTGAGCAACATGAACTTGGCCTTGCTGTGTGCCTTGCACTAATACCTTCACTCCTGTAAGGAATCAGGGTACTTGAGAAACAGCCTGCAGCCATACAGCTGATTATTTCACCAAATTTGCATCTTTTCAACGGTAATGGGGACAGCTTTCACAAATGCTCCCAGGCTCTAAATAGATGTTAAGTGGCTGTTTCGTGTTGTTCCCTCCCCAGGGCGCTCCCCGTGCACCCCGCTGACACCCGTGGGGCACCGCTGCCGGGACCAGGCACCCTGTGCGTGCATGGAGAGCCCCGGGTGCCCTTTTTTGGGGGTCTCCCAAGGGACACGAGTGCCCGGAGGGTGGTCCCCGGGTGCAGGGGAGCTGGGCTTGCTTTCTGCTGTGGGAAATGAGATTAGCATGGGTACAGTGCACAGGGAGAGCGGCCAGAGGGAAGGTAAGGAGGGTGAGGCTGCTGCCCCGGGGTGGTGGTGGGGGCCTGGGGGTACCTTTTTTCTTTTTAACGTTTAAGAGACGGAATGGCTTAAAACAAGATTTGATCTTAGATATTAAAAGGAAGGGGAGATGCTGCGCTATGCTCCTGATGTCCCGGTGAGGAGTGGGAGCAGAGTCCCTGTGAGGTGCAGCCCTTGGGCACTGCGCTCATGCAGCAGCCAGACCTCCTAAAATTTGTCCTCGAAGTCTCCCGAGTCCACAGGCTCACCAGGCCAGAGGCATGCAGCATGGGTATGGAAGCTGTGGGGCACTGGTTGTGCCAAAGGAAGCAGGGTGGTAACCGGGGCTGGCAGAGGTGGGAGCCTTGTTTTGCCCCACAGCACATGCAGGTTTTCTCCTGAGTAAATAATGCAAGCACAGCTCAGCTTTTGCATCGAGGAAAGTGATTCAGTTGGAGATTTCTGCCAGTACTGCTGTTGTCCATCTCTTAGCCCAGGTAACAGCAATAGGATGAGAGGTGATGGCCTCAAGGTGCACCAGGGGAGGGTCAGGTTGGGTATTAAGAAATGTTTCTTCCCCAGAGAGTGGCCAGGTGCTGGCACAGCTGCCCAGGGGTGGGGAGTCCTCATCCCTGGGGGATTTCAGAGCTATAAGGATGTGGCATTGAGGGACGTGGGCAGTGGGCACGGTGGGGGTGGCTGCGACTGGGCTGAAGGATCTGAGAGATCTTTTCCAGCTTAAATGATTTTATGCTTCGTGTTCATTATCATTACATCTTTGGAAATCTGACCCTCGTTTTGTCGCTCTTTAATAGGTCAGCCCACTCCTGACCTGTCAGCAGCCCTCCTGCATGCAGTGCTGGCTGATCTGAGCAATGCCTGCAAGGAGCACTGAGCTCTCACCAGTTAGTTGTACTGGGAGGTGCTGCAAACAGGTCCCTCCTGCTCACACCACCTACTGCCCTCCTGCAGCAGCAGTGTGTTGTTTTGCATGGACTGAGGTGAAACCACAACAGGGAATTGCTCTTTCTGATGTGGTTCCTGCTTTGCATCCTGCCTGTGCCTGGCGTATGCTTACAGCCCCTCTTCCTTTTCCCTTCATTTTGTAAGTCTGAGGCAGTGCCAGCCTGGTAAAATACAACACCCTCCCCCTCCCCCCCAAACTACAGGAAAACATCAATAGCGGTCTCTCTTAAAATCCACAGAAGGAAACTTAAGGATTAGACTAAAGCTCTATCCTTAATGTATCTGTTGTGTTTCAGCACAGAATGCTCCTCCAGAAGGATCTCCCACAGTTTGGAGGTTTTTCCTCCATCTAGGCACCTCGGGGTGATTTAAAAGGCAGAAGAAACTCTCAGAACCATTGTATTTAGTTGAGCACTCATTATAAAATGGATTACGGGTACAGTAAACCATAAAGACTGTTTTAGAGCCATTAAGGTTCAGCTTGTCACTGCTGACATGGACGCACTCTTACACCATATATTCCTGACATGTCAGGAGGTGCTTAGGGATGCTTTCATACATGTTTTATTGAAATGACAGGCTATAGCTTCTTTGACTGCTGTATATATGCATGGCTGTATGCTAGAAATCCAAATGAAACCCCTCTTGAAAAAATGAAATCCTTACACATATGTAATGAATGCCATCTTAAGCGATAAAGTTGTCATCTGTGTTTTATTTTTAATATTCTTGGTAATAGAATAATGGGATCATGTTTATCCCTGGAATGAAACGCAGATGAAATCCGCAAGACTTGCAGCAAACCGAACTGCTCGGTCGGTAAAACGTGAGTTCAAAAACAAAGCAATTTTTGGATAGGAACTTAAAATGGATCAAACCCTGAGATTTCCCTTCTGAAAATGCCTTTCCATCTGCACGTAGATCAGTTGTTCCTCTCAGGCTGAGCCCGCGACTTGATAGGGCTTTTTGTCATTCAGATCCAAGACCAACTTTACATACAATTATGGTGCCGTATTTTTGGAAAGCAGGATTTGGCCCTTCACCCCCTTTCTCTGAGCAGTTGGTCCACAGAAGAGAATTCTCACTTTTACCATACATGAAATGGGTAAATTCCACGATTCGGTCACAGGGCTGAGATGAAGATACAGCTCTTTAACCAGTCCCCCAGGACTGGCACCGAGCATCACACAACAGGCTGCGCGCCGTGGTAGCTGGTTGGAGCAGAGCCCAGCAAACCACTGGTAAACACGGAAGGAAGGGGAAAGTTGGGAAGGTATGGGCTGACCATTAGCCAGCTGGAATGATCATCATTGGCAGATTGCAATTATTGGGAGAGATTTGACAGGTTTTCTTGCACACATGAATATTAATCTGCGACCTGACAATTGCTGCTTTTGTGCACACTTTGGCACATCAGCTTTGGATCTCACTGAGTAGTGTTGCAAGTATCAGAATCATAGAATGATAGTATGATAGAATCATGGAATGGCCTGGGTTGAAAAGGACCGCAATGCTCATCCAGTTTCAACCCCCTGCTATGTGCAGGGTCGCCAACCAGCAGACCAGGCTGCCCAGAGCCACATCCAGCCTGGCCTTGAATGCCTCCAGGGATGGGGCACCCACAGCCTCCTTGGGCAACCTGTTCCAGTGCATCACCACCCTCTGAGTGAAAAACTCCCTCCTAATATCCAACCTAAACCTCCCCTGTCTCAGTTTAGAACCATTCTCCCTTGTCCTTTCACTGTCCACCCTCACAAACAACCGTTTCCTCTCCTATTTATACGCTCCCTTCAAGCACTGGAAGGCCACAATGAGGTCTCCCCAGAGCCTTCTCCAAGCTAAACAAGTCCAGTTCCCTCAACCTTTCTTCATACAAGAGGTGCTCCAGCCCTCTGAGGATTCTGCAGAGGGTTCTGAAGAGGTGCATTAAACACAGCTCACCTGAAGTACAAAAATATATTGCAAAGCATGTAACAAAAAAGAAAAAAATGCAGAGCATCGCACAGGCCTGCATGGCCATTATATCAGTAAACTTTCCTGTTGTGGAATGTTTTAGATGACTGTTAGCAATCAGTTCCTGCTGGGTTTGGACGGGACTCCAGTCAGCATTGATTTAACACTGGTTTTTCAGAATTGCAGTGGTGAAGAGCAGATGATTGTACAAGCTCAGACAATTCCTGGCTGCTGATAGCACACATTGATTCCAACACAGAACATTGAGTTTTAGAGGCTCTGGACCACACATCGGCAGGGAGGATTCTGAAGCTGTGTTTTTAAGCACTTCTGATGCTGAGCTCCTGTACTATCATCTCTACTTAGCTGGGATGGGTCAGTGTGGAGACTCAGGGAGAGCATGTGGCTCTCTGCAGCTCCCTGTGAGGTGGGGATGGAAAACTGATGGCCACACGTTGCACTGGGGAGGGTCAAGTTGGGTACTGGGAAACATTTATTCTCAAAGTGGTCACGTTCTGGCTGGGATTGAGTGGGTCAGCAGCCCTGGAGGAGTTACATACCCATGGGGATGTGGCACTGAGAGATGTGGACATTGTGCATGATAGGGTGGGCTTGGGTTGGGCTGGGGGGATCTCCAGCCTTAACGATTTTGTGATGCTCCTCTTTGAAAGGTAAATATGTTGATGGGTTTTCCTTGGTAATAAATGGTCTGTGGTTATGGGGTGCAGCGCTGCGTGGGAGGAACGCCTGGCTACAGTGGGCCCAGCCTGGTGTTTGCTTTAGAAATTGCTTCGTGTTAATTAAATGTGTTACCTTTTAAAATCTGCCTTCTCCACACGGAAATGCCCAGGCGTTTGTGATGAGCTCTGAATGAACAGAGAGGAAACCTTTGTGTTCGGCTCTTTTTGTTTGTTTTTTCTTCGGCAAAATTCCTTGAATAAATTATTAGATTATATCATTAGGTGCTGGTAGCTATGTACCAGGAAACCTAGCAGATAATTTAAGTACATAGTGAATGAGGTAACTGTGCGGAGCTGTGTATCTATGCGTGCGCAGATGTTCTGTTTGAACTTGGGACGCAGTTACTTATCGAATGTCTCCATCAGGGTTCAGCCTGCAACGGAGCTGCTGCTAACAGGGAAATTGCTGCAGCCACACAAAACCACTCCAAACCGCCTGCTCTGTTTTGACTTGTACTTTTGACTTTTTCTTTCTCTGGTAACCCCATTATTTTTGTCCCTACTCAGAGTTCTGACCTGTGCTACATGGAAAGTTTAGGGATGAAGTCATTTCTGGTTTGAGTTACTGGAGAGACTTTAATTCATCCAGCTGTGCCTGCTCAACAACAATTCCAGCATTCAGCATTGACAACAGCCCAGCAGCAGGAGAAATCAAACAGAAAAGGCAGTCAGTGTTGAAAGGAGCACTTAAAAACTGCTCACATTTGTAGAATTTAACATCATCAAAACACTAAATGTAAATAGGACCAGAAAGAAAACGCTAAATTCATCAGTCAAGGTATTTCACACACACACACACAAAAGAATCTTGTTTTTTTTTTGTGGGGTTTCTTTTTTTTTTCTTTTTTTTTTTTTTTTCTGTCAGAACATTAATGAAAATCCCCAAGGAACCATCATTTAACATAAAGGTGCATCTTAAGGAAAAAGAAATTGCTGTACACGCTACTCAAAAGGACCCCGCTCTCTGAGCCGCGTGACACGCTTCCCTTGGTGGCTGTGTTTGTAAACTAATGTTTTATGAGGAGGAGGAGGGGGAAAAGTCTGCAGTTCTTGGCAGCCAGCACAAACCCAGCACAGCTCCGTCCCAGTTCGAGTGCACGGAGAAACCAAGCAGAAGCTTTCAGGGTCTCTGAGAGCAGCTATTCCCTTCAAACCCGCACTTTAAAGCGGGGAATAATTAATACATGTTCAGCTGCACGTTTCTGAATTGTCGTTGCGAAAGAAATAAGTGAGCCAAAGAGCTTTTGAGCAAAATGGAGACAAAAATGTGGATCTGTGAGATGGTATTCAAGAGCGTAAAAATATTTTCTCGTTTAAGTTATGTGGTTGATGACATGTATGAGAGAGGGATGCTGAATTTCTCATCCCGTTCCCTCGTCACGTTGGGTTGTGCTGCAAGCGGTGTGGTGATGCCAGGCTGGAGAGAGCAGTCCCGGGAGGTGCAGGAACTCAGGTTCTGCTGTTGTAGGACTGTGCTGCTGCAGGGACGTGGCTGAAGGGTGTCCTCATAGCTCTTCCCATGTGGGATGCTCCGTGTGGAAGTCCATTGCATTGGGATAAGCCACCTGCTAGGGAAAGGTAGAGCCAAAATCAGTGAAAATCCTTGATATTCAGATAGCAGCAAGAGCAAGAGGAAATAAAGTGGACACCCTTTGTCTTGGTGCTTTGGTGTGCTCTCTGTAAGTCCTGGGCTGGTGGTGGCATTGTATTTTAACTACGTAGTGGATGCATCTGTTCCCACTGCCATGCAGCTTATGTTTGTGAGGCTCATTCAGCATGGGGATGCCCTCTAACGCATTCAATAGGCACATGCTATTAAACGTCTCTGGTTTTGCTTCAGATTTGTCATAAATAAATTTCCATTTGCTTAACTGCCTTTTAAGTAAAAAAAAAAAGAAAATCCTGGTAGTCGGACAGGCAAGGAAAATAACGACTGAGCATGCAAATCACTTCTGTTCCTTTTAAACAATACACACTCTACTGCCTGCGTTTCCCCAAAGATACCACTGCAGCTACACATGGTTGAAGTCTGTTTTACCCTTCTATAAGGCAATGTGACAAATGATTTAGGGGGAAGCAATCTCTAATCAGCATAACTTCATACTACGTGGCGCAGAATTATTGTCAATTTAATTCCGTCTCCTCGACGCAAAAAAAAAAAACTCTGAAGTGTTTCTTCCAGTTGAAGTTTTGTAGCTGAATAATAAATAAAAGAGGGTGCCGTGCAGGCGCTGCATAATGTAATTGTACCCTCTTTGTTCTTGTCAATCAGCTTTAACACAAGTTAAGTAGTCATGGATGTCATCGTGATCATATCCATAGTAGACGGCTCGCGGTTTCGGTATGGTGGTGCTCTGCAAGGAAGTTCCTTTAATAAAGCGTGTGCAGGGAAGGTTTCAGGTGCTTTATAAAACTTTGACTTCTCTCCTACTACAAGGCAAGGAAGCACAATAACGCATGCATGAATTGCCAATAAATCAAAGGGCTGCTTTTTTTTAATTCCTATTTTGACATGTACATACATAGCATTTTTAAGAGATAGCTCCGAGGTAGCTTCTGGATCCTTGATCAGATCATGAATTTAATTAATTCAGTGTAGACATGTCATAGATTTAAACCCTTTAGAATTACATTTTTAATACAGATCTAACATTTAATGTCCTTTTTTCATTTTTTTTTTCTTGTGAAGCCAAAAAAATCCTTTAATACTCCAGTAGCAATTTTTTCCTCTTATTATAGGTCTGCAGCTCCCTCCTAATTACGTGTCTGCAAATTATTTACTGTAGATTTAAATTAAGGAAGGAGACAAGTAATCCAGTGTAAAAAACACCGTTCCAACTTCAAGAAGAAATGAGTGTATGTGTTTAATTTCTCTTTAGGCATACAGCTGTACAGTCACTGTATAATGGAAGGTTTGAGACAAAATGGTCCCCCACCACCTTACCTCCGTGTAATGCAATTTAGCTTCATTAAATTACTGGAGGGCCAGTTACTTAAGCAGAATATTGATTTTCAGTCTGGGCCATGTTTAACATAATTCTACGTAGGCAACAGCTAATTCTGCATTTGAATCTTGCACCCTAATGGAATTACCCGATGCGGTTGACCATGGGCGAGAGGGGCTGGGGCTCTGTGCCCAGCCAGCCCTGCCTTTAACCCCTTCCTCCTGCACTGCCAACTTCTGCTTTCTTCCTTGGAGCCTTTCTCCTGGGGATGTGTAGCCCTGAGCTAGGTTTTGGTTGTGTAAAGTGTCTGTGGGGCTGCTGTATTTTCCTTTGGCAGCCGACATCTTGGTCTGTATAGCGACAGAGCTGAGCAGAGATAATGTGAAATAAGGGATTTCCTTCACTTCCTAACCCCAAATATTGTTTTCCATACCTAACAGTTAAAGGACGGATTTCACTTTAATTAAACTGTAATAACATGAACCAACTATTCAGCAGGGAAGTGTGTTCTGTACATTGCTGGCTTGAAAGCTAGTCATTATTTTTATTTATTATTCTGTTTAATGATGAGATACAGTTTACAAGCCATTGAATAATAATAATTTAAAATGGTTCCTTGTGAGTTATAGATTGTCAGTGTCTTAGAATTTAAATAGTATGTGGGGAGGAATCCTTGTTATCATCCACATTAACGGTGGGCATTTTGGAGGGGTCAGGAGGCTTCCTCATGATTTCAGAATGGGCAGAACGGGCCCATTTGGGAACTTTTCTCTGGAGCTGGGCACATAAGACCACGTTTTTCAACACTTCTGCTACATGGCAGAGAATTGCTTGAGGGCAGCTTAAAATGTTAGTGAGGAAGAGCCTCTGCTTTAAATGAACTTATCGTGGCTGCTCTTTGGTATGCAGCTCGTGCTTCTCTCAGCTCCCAGAGAATAAATTGATTTTAAAAGTTCTTGCTATGGCATTGATGCTGCGAGGTGTTGCCCTCATGCTTAACCTGGGCATGTGTCCATTCCATTGACTTCGGTGGGCTCTGCTGGTGTTCCCAGTGATTCAGCTCATGCCCTGTGCCTGCCACAACAGCCCTAAGATGGAGCATGGGGAGATCATTGCATGTAGTTGCTGGGGGTTTGGCTCTACCTTAGATTTAGCTGGAGATGATTGACGAGCAGACTTGGGGAGGAGGATGGGGACACAACCCTGGTTGTGTCTTCACAGCCCTGTTTGAACTCTCTTTTGAGTTACTAGAGCTCAACCACTTGGACCAGAGGCGATCAATAGGAGCTTGCTGTGTACCACCAGGACTGAATTTGCAGCCGTGCTGGCAGCACATTTAGGAGCAGGCATTTCAGTAGGTGCCCTTAAATGGATGAAGTTGACCAGTTTAATGTCTTCTTGAAGTGGAGCTCTAAAATGGGCTGGAAATCTCTGGAAGGGGAAGCAGCGTCACTGAGCATCACTGAGGATGCTGTTCTGCTCGGGATGGCCAGGCAAAACACCTAACTGGGAAGTGGGCATGCAGGGCACCTGAAGGAAGGTGTCCCAAGGTCAGGCATTCCCTACATTGCTGGAATCCCCGTCCTCTGGTGGGTTGGGGTTTAGGCAGAGAACTGGGGTTGTGCAGAGCTGCTGCTGCTGTCACCAGAATGCAAGCCACAGCTGGACAGGATGGTGTCACTCATGTTAATTCTACGTGACTCTGCCTCTCATATGCTGTTTCCTCACAGGTACAATAGCATAGCTGGCTGCTGTTTGAACTGCATCGGTGTTTTGGTCTGGGGAAAAATATGCAATATGCAAAACCAATTTGTCATTGGAAGTCAATAAGTGGCATCAGGTGCATCACTTAGCATCCTGTCACAGGTCTGGCATGTCACCTGATTGATAGCTCTGGGCCTTCTCGTGACATTGAGCACAGTTTGTTCCCTATCACATATGCACACGGTGCCCGTGGTCCTTTGTTATTGACTGTATGCACAATGT
Source organism: Alectoris magna (assembly GCA_030625065.1). NCBI lineage: Eukaryota > Metazoa > Chordata > Aves > Galliformes > Phasianidae > Alectoris > Alectoris magna. Next base: position 21,808,743 of record CM060566.1, on the reverse strand, counting down.
CTGTGCATTTCATGGTGTGGTGAAGGAGATTTCTCCCTTCCCCACTTCTTCCTGGGCTGTCATACTTCTGGTCCCAAAATGGTGGTGTGGTGGGTGGACCTGTCTATTTGGATTAGGCGTGACAAAAGTGAGAGGGTAGGAGGTACCCAAGCAGGTCTGTGCTCGCAGAATGGCAGTGAAGGCAGCCACGTGAAATACTTCCCCTCTCCAGATCTGCACTCATTTTCTACCATATTCCCTCTCATTGATCGAATGGCAAGAAGCTCCACTGACTTCTGAGGAGCTACTCACAGAAGGAGGCGTTAGCCACTCTATGCAAGGTAGCAGAATCTGGCCATATATAATTAATACAAATATGTGCATAATTTAAAGCTGCCCCAGGAAAGCCTTAAATTACATGATAACCATGCAGACACTGGCCTAGGAAGGAAAACATGGGGAGTCTCTATTAGTGAAATTAATTATATGTAAGATTGTCTTCAATAACCATGTGGGAATGATTAAGTAATCACTCAAATAAAAGATTTAATAACAAATTCCCTATCAATTATACAAGAACACCCAGTAAAAATTAAGTAAAAATGATTTTCAGCGCATTAATATTAACATTAACAGTACTGAAAATATTACAACATAATTAAGTGTAATTTCTTGTAGCAAAACATACTCATAACAGCAAAATAAACAAGCCCCTGAATAGTATTTCCTGAGGAAACTCAGCAGGTTGAGACGTGCTACAGCATTTGGGGACTTTGGGAGAGGGCAGCTCAGATGGGTGCCCACCAAGTGGGGGAATGGGGGGCTGTGCCTGGCAGAGGGCACCTGCACCTGCTGGTCACAGCCAGCTCCATCTGGGAGCATGGGGAGCAAAAAGGGAGGAAAATAGGTGAGATAGGTGTGCTAAATGCCCTGGGGACCTGGAAGTGCTCAGGTAACAGCCGCAGCTATACTGAACACCAATTCAATACTTCTGATCTCACCATTTCTGGGGGATTTTCTGGGTTTCCGTGCGCCTCATTTCTCCTGCTAAGCATTTCTTCCTGTTATTATTGGACTGATAAATTCTGCTCTATCCGTTCTGTCACCCACTGAGCCACTGGGGATTGAAGCTATCTCATTTATCGCAGCCTTCTAAGAGTTAGATACCTATTTGAGGCTCTACGTCTAAGATTTCCATAGATGGAGAGAATTTAGCCACCACGATGATATTTTAGCTATTCCATGATGATGTTAATTGTCCTGTGGAGGTATCTACTTCTCTTTACGTTTTAGATGACTAACTTTGGCTAGAAATCTAAATTTTTACTTGGCTGAAGGTCAAGGTGAAAATACACATCTGGTAGAGTAGTCCAGAGCTCACTGAAGTCAATGACAGTATTTCTATTAACTTTAGTGGGTTTTAAACACAGTCACGCTGCCGTTACCTAAAGGTAAAATGCTCTGGGTGCACCGTAGGAATAGCTGTTGTGGGCTGTATTAAGAATCCACCTGGTCCAACTGTCTCATTGGCTGGGAGCTGGTGCATAAGGAGGGATGTAGAAATGGGGGGATGTGCAGTGAGACCTTCCTTGTCTGTTTTCTTATCTCCAGCAGTCTGTATCTCGGGGACCTCCAGAGCCAGAGGCTGCGTTTAACAGCCTGTGAATGAGCATCTAGTTTACAGAGGGTCCAAATGCAATGAAAATAGATGTAGAGGTGCCAGAGCTTTGTCCTTGGCCTAAACCGGATCTTATTATTCAGCTAGTTATTTTCAGGTGGTAATATTAAATAGTAGGATTTGATCTAAGGACTCCTGTACAGCTGAGAATAGGCAACTTCTTCTGAGGCTCTTTGCAACAAGATCCGATGGAACTAATTAATAAGCGCTGAAAGAGATTTTCTTCCCAGATAGCTGTAGAGTTTTTAGAAATGTTTCAGGTTGAAAGGCTTAACCTTACAAACGAGAAAATAAATTGTTTGGAAAAAGTGTGTTTAGTGGAGATAAAGGAAGGAAACAACCAAATAAATGCTTCGTGGTACATTTGAGCAGTTTTACAACAAATCTATAATAGCCCTTCTTTTTTTTTTTTTTTCCCATAAAGCAATATTTTTCATTAGGTGAATGGTAGAACTCTACAAAACAAGGAAGAGTAACGAATGTGTTTCTCTGTACTTGCCACAGTCTTTGTACCACGGATATAGTATTCGTCTATTTGTTTTCTCTTTGCGCTCCTCTTACAGTGCTTGATGAATGGGAAGGAATGGACGCGTACTTGGATTAGCAAACTTTTATTTATATGCAATATTTTACAGGCAGCAACTCGAGGGATAATTGCACTTCTGAGTAATAGCTAATTAGTAAATATTCTTGAGTTACGCATGTGTTCTACCAAGTCGCTTTGAGGTCTTGAATCTAGAGAGTGCTGTTATACTTTCAGCGAGGTTATATGGCTAAAATAATGTGGGGCTTCTTTGTCTTTTTATCAGAATTTGAGAAATAACCTGCCAAACCAATCGTTCTCTCCCAGGGCTCTTGCAGAAGGCCTGCATGTTAATTGCATTTAACCTAGAAAAGCAGAGCATTGCTTTTTTTTTTTCTTTGTACAATAACCAATATGTAAACTACTGCTGTACTTCAAAATTACTTTTCACTTAAATTCTATTATTGAAGCTCCACAGTGGAATATATCTGGGGTTCGTTTCATTAAAAAAGACTAATTATGCTGAATGTGTGCAACGTATCTGACAGCCTTCTGGTATGACTGAGAAATGAGCATCCAAGGGATGCAGCATAAGATGGCAGACTCATAGAACCGTTAAGGTCAGACATGACCCCTAGGATTCCCCAACCCAAACCCACCACTGTGCACACTGCCCGCGTCCCTCAGTGCCACATCCCTGTGGGTCTGGAATGTCTCCAGGGGACACCACCACCCCCTGGACAGCCTGTGTCAATGTTTCACCACTCTTCTGGAGAGGAAATGTCTGCTAAAATCCAATCCAAACCTCCCTTGGCACAACATGAGGCCATCACCTCTCATCCTGTCATGCTCACTTGCCCTGGCAACTGAGAACAACTTGAGTAAGGATGCAAGTGAGGCCAGATATGAAATTCTGATTGGTGAAAGAACACTTTTTTTCACCCATAATGGAAGGAATTTGCATGGATTGGCTGACAGCTAAGGCAGTGGAAATATCGACCTCAGCTTTGCTATTGATAAATAAACAAGCAAGAAAAGGCAATGCTGCAACAGCAGAACAAAGCATGGCTCACACTTCCACTGTGTGACATGCTGGTATTCCTTACGCTTATTTATACAGACATCTGTATATTTTGTGATGGAGACTCACAATGAAAGTAGACCTCATGTAACAAAGATACAGACTGGCAAGCCAGTATTACACATAATTGTGTAGGACGTAGGAAAGCAAACATTTGATGTTACCGTGACACTCTGATGGTTTCTTCGGTCTCTGGAAATCAGCAGTGGGTTTTGTCTGCCTGAAATCTCACCCTTTTTGGAGGATCTGCCCAGGTGTTTGGAAACGGATGCTTTAATTAGCAGTGAGGCGAGTCAGGTCCTTACCAGCACTGAACTTCTTTTCTTGATCAGAGCAAAGTGCACCAGTGATGCTGAGAAGGAACCTCTTGAATCTGCTCAGGATTTTAGCAGCTCTTCTTGGCTACTCTTTGTGCTGATGTCTTTGATGCAGCCGTGCATGGCTAAATGTTTGCTCAGTGATGTCAGACCATTACTAAGTGCTGGCAGTGGGGCTGCCATAGTAGCCAAGGTTTTTCACTTGGACATTCCCTTCTGGGGGCAGAAAAACCTGTGCAAGAACACATCCAGGGGAATGGGAAATGCCCTGAATTTGCATGTATAAATGCATTCATTGTTGTGGTTTGTGTTGGTTTTTTTCTCCTGTGAAAGAATGCAGGATTGTGCTTCTGAAGCCAGTGCTGCCACTCTGCTGGGGATTGGGCTGCCCTGACTGCTCCTTCCCTGGGACTCACCCAGAGGGGTTTTGCATCACGACCTCCCTTTCTGTGCTGGGAGGGTTGGTGGTGGGACTGGATATTCCCATGGGGCTCATTGGAAACCAGCCTGGGAAAAAGGAAGAGCAGGGCAGAGGATGGCAGAATTGAAAAGTTGAGGTCCAGAGGTGTGGGAATTTGAAGAGTGCAGCCTGGCTCTCCATGGCACCCTCAGGCTCACAGAAGTCACCACTACAGTGGCAGCAACACTCAGTTCTTCTGCTTCATACCTCCGTACATCCATTAATTTGACATTGAGTGATTTAGTGATTTCACCTTCTTTTTTTTCTTTTCTTTTCTTTTTTTTTTTGGTGAAGAATAAATGCTTAGCACAATAAGCTTGCCCCTGAACATACAGTCTGTCAACTCCCTGAATTAGGTCCATTAAAACACTGCAAAAACATTGAAGTTCATAACATGATGGTTTGTATTTCATTAGTAAGGTGTTCCTGCCAAAAATGTGAGACCTTTATAACTTGTTGGCACTGAAAGAACAACTGACCTTGTGCTGTACTGCAATAACTTCTCATTCAATAATCCATCTTCTCTAAATGGTTTTGTTTTGCCCTGGTATATGAAGTCAGGGAGTTTGGGGGAGGAGCTTTGCTTCTGGCTCTTGCAGGAGCTGCAGCCCCCATAGCCACGTGGTGCTGCATGGAGGTGGAAATGGGGCACAAACTAGAGAAACTCCATCTGGAGTGAGGGAGCTTGGGTAGCAACGCAACACCTGCATGGACAGTTTGTAACATGCAGAGGGTTTTGGCTCTGTGATAGGAGCTGGGGAGGGGTGGAGGAGAGGGAGGCAAGGCATGCAGGAGTAAGAGGACCCAGTAAGGTGAAATTTGTGTTCACACCTCCTAATGTTTCTGCAGAAATAATATAAGCTGAACTCCACTTGTAGTACTGGCTGTATTTACTTCAAACAGATTTATAGGGCAGGGACATTCTTTTGTTCCTCATAAGAACTGGCTATGGACAAATCCATGTCCTGCGTATGACAGAAATGAGAATAATAACAACTGTAATAATTATTTGCTAGCGTGAAGATGGAGGAATATGGGATCCACAACTCTTTGAGCCTCCATCTCCTTTCTGAAAGAGGTAAAGCAGCAATTCCTACTGAAGTGTCTAAGCGAAAATAGTCATCAAGCCAAGCAAAGAAATAGAAAATATTTTGTTGGGGGACATATTTTTTAAGATGTTTGCCTGGTGAACAGCATTGTGGGATGCAGTTTTCATCCAAGAGCCATCAGCAGCCTGGAGGATGCCTCAGTATGTGCTGCACACGCTCTGCATTCTCTAAATAATCTGAATGTCCTGATCCATTGATTTGTGCATTATGCTCATAAAGACATTACATTTGAACTTGATATGAAATAAAGCTCTGGTCAGTCAATACCCTTCAAGAAAGCCCTTCAAAGAATTTATAAAGGGGTCACCGACCTATGCACTGAGATGGGGCCTCTGTTGTCCAGGGAGAGACCTCTCGGCACTTGGTCTGTGAACCCTCCCTCTGCCTCTCTCCCAGAGCACCAAGCAAAGCAATAACTTATTACAAGTCAGTGTTTCCAATCGTGCATACAAGGAAAAACATCAAAACAATGCAGCTGAAAATAATTCCCTTTAGAGAAGAGATTATGTTTTATTGTTTCTTTTACCAGGTGTACAGTACTCGATATTTAAAGTGATTGCTCTGCTCTTCTCCTGCCTCGTGTGCTTCCAAAGTGAGGAGCCCATTCTGGTGCCACGTTTCTCAGGAATTTATTTTCCTTCAAGAATGAAAACAGGATTGAAATATCGGTGTGTCAGCTGGAGACAGACGATGACAAACAGTTCACTTGGTCTTTGCAAACCATTCCCTTGGTTGCCTTTGTCCTGTGGAGGTTTTGGGGTATCACTCCTGCTTGTGAGATCCCACTTAGCAGGTGCAACCCCAGACTTGGTTAGAGTCACTTCTGGTCCTACCAAAGCTGGCTCAGAAGCCCAAGGTTTCAGGATTCAAAAGACATCACTTAGACTTTTTCTTCCAAACCTGTTCCATTTGTGGGATTGCATTGCATCAAACCACCTGAAAGCTTGGTTCCGTCTCTTTGCTTCACGACAGCACGATCCCAGGGACATAAGGCTGCTGTGCTCTTTCCTGTCCCATTCACCAGCATGCATGGCCAAAATGTGGGGCACCACCGACGCAGAAGAGCTGGTTTGCAATCAGAATTCCCTTCGTGAAAGACGGTGATTTATAGACATTTCAAAAAGCAGAACTACTCTGTGCCATTATTTAAAAGGCGAGACTTCTCGGAGTTGTTAATAAATACCAGTACAGCAGAAACAGTTCGTAAGTTCAGGCAGAAAGACACTATTGCTGTTCATCACAGAATTCGGGAAGAGAAAATCTCTGCTCTGTTGGAAGCAGCAGCGAAAGGATGGGATGCCGCTGCAGCACCTCATCTCGACAAAACAAGTGGTGCTCTCCCCTTGTGAAATCAACCTGCAAAATGTAAAATAAGCAGATAAAAACAGTCAGTCGTCCCCAAACCTTTCTTTTTTTTTTTTCTTTTCCTGGTCAAACCATGCAAAAAAGAAAAAAAATCCCCTAAAACTCACAATGGAGCAACTTCCATTTTAGATCAGTTCCTCCTCCTCTCGCATGGTCTATTTATTTTTATTGGTTTGTTTCTCATTAAATCCTTCAATTACTCTGCAGTGTAAAATGGTGAAATTATTGGCATGTGCCACTTTCATCATGTATTTGAGTTTGCTTATTACACTTGCAGAAAATGCTTGAATGGTATTAGGCTCTGCTGTGGATTGAGACAGAGTTAATAAATATTATTTGGTGTTTTTTTTTTCCCTGAGAAGCACTGCTTTTCTTGATTGTTTTTTACAGTTGGATTGGGAATATTGATTTATTCACCACTGTTACAATAATTGTATACAAGGAACAAAAAATGCAGAGGTAACATTTCATCAGCTCAAACAGATTAATTAGTTGTAGTAGATTAGGCACAGTGTTACACAGAAAGATTTGCATTGAGAGGGGGGGGAAAAAAAAAGTTTTTCTTTTTAAATCTTAAAAAAGGCAAGAGAATTTAATAGAGATGTGATACACTGAGCTGCTTGGCTTATTATTCAATCAGTGTTTCCAAATGAGTATTAAAGGGCAACTTTAAATATTAACTCTCCCTTCTAAAAGAAAAATACGGTGTAATTGTTGAATGCACGGTATGGGGAAATCCCTCCCTGCCGTACTTGCATAAGAGAAGTGAATTTGGTTTTGCATCCTAAATTAAAAATTGTGCCAACATGTTGAGGAGGTGCATTGCGAAAAGCAAAGGCGTGCAAACCAATCAGCTGAATTTGCCATCATTCGTTCTGGCAGCATGGGAGCAAAGACTCTTTATTTTTTTCTTTCTCTTTGTGCACAGAATGAAGGAGAGGTAAATACCACCATCTTTTGTGCAAGGTTAGCTTGGCCGTGGGACTGAAAATTATTCATTAAAGGTTATGAGGCATTAACAAGAGTTTTAAAGTGTCCTGGTTGTTCCCTATTCGACCCCTTCCTGCAGGGAATTGAAATTTCCTGGTTCTCTGGGCCACTGACACCATGAGGGTAATTAAGCGATTTCCCCCAAGGTTTCAAGTTTTAACATCTTTCAGCTTTAAAATCAAGAAGAAAAACATTATTTTTTTTTACCATTCTCACATTCTCCAGAAATCTATAGCGAGCTACACGGCGGGCCTTGCCTGACATGCTGATTTTCTTTTTAAACCATCTGTTAAATCATCCTGGCTTGCAACATATTAGACGTTATAAATGCCCCTAATTTTTCAAAGCGGTGCACAAGGATTCAGCTGCTTGACTTCCAGTTTATACCACGCCATCCCATCCCAACCATTGAGAGACATTAAACACACAGAGCCCGTTTCACAGCTCGCCTAATGCTGCTTTTTCGTCAGCCTGGCAACGCGGAGCAACTTTCAATCTGGCTTAAAGGGCCACTGGAGGCATCTGCTGTTGTCACAGCATCCTTGAGCAGCACCACGCTGCACTGGTCCCCCTACCCCCTCCGAGCAGCACTGGTGCCCTCACAGCCCCCAGCTCCTTATTCCTATGCCCAGCATCCCTACCATCCCATTGCAGCACTTCTCTCTGGGGAGCAGGGCAGTGCAGTGAGTGCCAGCTTTTGCCTTTTGGGAGCACCCTGGGGTATGATCGTCCCACTCCATGAGGAGAACCAAAATGTGTGAAATTGTGCTTGCGGTTGGTGCCTGGTGGGGGGCCTGATGTGACCCCTGGGACCAACAATGGTGTCGGTGAGAGCCGTCCTGTGGGGCTGTGCATCCTTGGGGCACGGAGGATGCTCAGGCACCGCGCATCCCATGCCAACAGAGCAGGAACACTTCCTGCTTCATTACATTTCTTTTCCAGCTCCTGGAGGCTTTTTGTTTTCCCTGATAAATGTATGTATCAAGTGAATGATAATTTGGTGATTTGCCACAGGGTGTACCAACCCCACACCTGGATGCTGCGGGATCCATGCTCCCCAACTGGTAGTGCAGCACCCGAACACTGCTGCATGGCTTCATCTTGAGATGTGGTGCAGCTCTGGATCGCAAATTAAAGGCCTTGTCAATACTGGGAGACGTTAAAAAAAAGAAAAGAGGAAAAGAAGGTCGAGGAAGGTGAGGCTTCAGACATAAACACGCTGGCAGTGTTCCTCTTCATCCGCGCTGCAGCAAGTGCAGATTGCAGAATGGAAATCTGGGCATCCCCTTCTGCCCGCTGGCAATGGCAGTGCTGCAGCAAACAAGGCAAGTGGCTTGCATGAGGAATTTGAAAGATGTCCCGACCATGACCCAGGTATTTAAATGAATAAACTTTTATGGCTATCAAGATGCCAGTCTGGCAAGTGAATGACGAAATGTGGTCGTGTTCGCTCCAGCTCCTGCTGCAGGAAGCGACAATGTTTTGCCCTGATTTGTAGCCTTACATATTGGGCCCTGGGCTCGTAGGCACTGTGTGGACGGGGCCAAGAAGGAGCTCTTGGGAGCTCTGCAGCACAGGAAATGAGTAATAATGATCTCTTCCTCTTCCACGTGATGGATTTGCAGATTTTTGCTTAAAGTTTATTTACACCTTCCTGCTGTATTTATCCTCCAGATATCTCTTTCTACTAGACAAGAAACAAAATATTCCAGCTGCTATGAAAGTTAATCATTGCAGTGATCTAGCTCCAAAGATCAATAACATCTCTGCAGGATCCTTCTAAGGCTTCTGTGACATCTACTGTTTCATTAAAATCGTATTAAAAAGCTCTGTTTAGATTTTTATGAAGCAATGTTTATTAAACATTTATTAATCTGAATAATTCTTGATGGAATAATTGCATAATTATGAAGGGGTTAAGATATGCTTACAAACATTTAGACAGATGCTGACAATATCGCATTATAGTAGCTAGGAAGTGATGCCTACTTCAGAAGATAGATGCAGCCACATTAATGTAAGAAAGGTTTGTAGTTTTTCATATTCATATATTTAATTATACTTACATAATATTTACATTTTTAAGGAAAAGAGCAGTAATCTTGAGTTTGGGAGGAGCACTCAGTGGGGCTTCATCCCTACCTGACCTACGCTGGGATCTCCTGGGCTCTTCAGAGCATTTGGAAACACGGCTGAAGATATAAGACTGAGCACTGGGCAGCAAGTTTCCCTAACTCACAGCAATGTTTTTCAGATCTGTATGATATTTCCTTATCATAAGTGTGAAGTCATGGAAACTCTTTTTCTGGTGAGAAGCATAATGAAATGCTCTTCCCGCATAGCGCCACTGCTGAGCACTCTCCAGCATTTTTGGTGCCTGGGCTTTGGGCACAAGGGATTTCACCCCTGGCACTCCATCCCCTGTGAATGCCCTGAGATTGTGATGTCAGGCCTGCAGGCCCAGTGCTCCATACAGGTCACAGCATTTTCCAGCAACTTCACAGCAGCTCGCTAGGCAGGCAGAACTACTGCCAACCCAATGGCCAGAGACCCTCATGCTTGTGATGGCAATAGCCAGGCACTGGTGTTCTGGCTGTCCAAATGGACACAGCAGTTTGAAGGCTGAGATCCAGGAAATACAGTCAGAAAATGTTCTTGTGCAGGGAATTACACTGGGTGTAATTACAGTGGTGATATTTGGAATTGTTGTTTTCTGTAAAGAAGAACAATTTCTGCACATCTTAGGTCTGCTAGTGCTCACCTTTCCAGATCAGCTGCTGCACACTGGGGCGGGTAAGTTGACCGGAGAGAAATTTGATTCATTGGAACATTTTCTGATTAAAAAAAGCCTTAATGAAAGATCGGGATGAGGGAAGATAGATGTGCTCAAAAAAGCAGGGAGAGCCAAATCCTGCAGCCAAGAGTTGGCTTTGCTCTGAGACAAAACACCTGGCAGAACAACTTCTCTGCTGTGCCATGATAGTGGAATACAACACTGCTGGAAAATAGTTAAAATAGAAATATTACCAAGAACAAAAGAGGCCACGGCTCTGCAGTACTCAGAGAGCAGATTTGCTTCAGAAATCAATGACATTTTTACCTAATCACTTTTCAAACAAGAAACTACGGTTTTGATTAAATCTTCTGCATGGACACAAGACTCCAGCTGCTTTTCAAGCTAATCAAGTGTTACACTTAAGACACAGGAAAATATTGCATTTCATTTCTACGACTTCTTTGTTCATGACATAGCTATAAAATTTCTGCTTTTTCAGCCCTACTGCTCTTTCAGCCTTTGGATCTCAGCGCACCTGTGAAGGTGTTTACTCAGCTATGAACACAATTATGACAAGCAATAACAGTTGTCTTTCAAATAAACATCTGGAAAACCAGAGGTAACGTCGATTCAGACAGTGGCAGAATTTGGAAAGACTGTTAATGGTAAGAATGTTATTTTTTCCCTTTACAAAAGAAAATTAAAATAAGTTTTTCATCGATGAAAATACAATCCCAGTGAGTTACATGGAAACACTCTTTATTTTCATTTATTAGCACAGTTTCCTCCCTGTAAATCCACTCAGTTCTGATATTCATGCGTAAAGTTCAGTTATAATAATATTCAACATTTGCTGAATGTTCCTAAACCCTTCCAATGGATTTTAGGCACCTTAATAGCATGTTGGCAGATGCTTGGCCATATTTTTCTATCTGGAAGAGGGTAGGTTTCTATCTGGAAGAGGGTAGATTTAAACTAAATGTTAGGAAGAAATTCTTTACTGTGAGGGTGGTGAGACACTGGCACAGGTTGCCCAGAGATTATGGATTCTCCTCACTGGGAGCATTTAAGGCCAGGCTGGATGGGGCTGTGAGCAACCTGGTCTGGTGGGAGGTGTCCCTGCCTATAGCAGGGGGTTGGTACTAGATGACCTTAAAGGTCCCTTCCAACCCAAACCATTCTATGATCCATTCTATGATTCTCTAATTCTCACACCTACTGTGGGGCCATTGTCCTGGAGAGAGCCAGAAATGGCACCCTGTTTTCCCCTTGGGAAGAGCTGCCTGTCTACCACATTCCAGCTTCACCACCTCAAGGAAAACCAACCAGTGAACATGAGTACCAGAGGTGGGCTCGGAGGGATGCCAGAAGCCTGCCTCATGAGTCGCTCTGCATCCAGATCATTTCATCTGGCTGGGAAAAAAGCAAAAAAAATCAAACCTCGCTGGCGTGAGGCAGATTTTTGCCTCCGAAATCCTGGAGCCAGGGTCCCCATCCCTGGAGGCCTTCAAGGCCAGGCTGGACTAGGCTCTGAGCAACATGATCCAGCTGTGGTGTTCCTGTTCATTGCAGGGGAGTTGGACTAGATGACATTCAAAGGTCCCTTCCAACTCTTAAGGTTTCTGTGATAACGCTGTAAGTATCTGTAATCTTTCAGCCTCCGTCAGGGACATGGGCAGGTTGGCACCAGCACCAACGCTCAGGGTACATGGCAGTGAGCCTCGAGCACAGGAAGTCATGGCTGAATTCCCTGGAATCAAGTAGAAAAAGAAGAGAAAATCACAGCATTTCCAAAGAATTAGAAAGAGAAGAGGAATAGACAGCGGTTTGCAAAGCAACCGTGAAGAGGATTGAAAAATACAGTAAGGAGTTTTGCCCAGCCGTGCTGGATAAAACTGTAAGTTCAGCAGAACAGAGCAAAGCTGGTATGGAATAGTTTTAAATGTCTTTTCCCTCATAACTAGATTATTCAGTACAATGTCATTTGCTGCCACTGACATTTTCTTTAAAGTCATAAAGGCCTACATAGTAATAAAAGGGCTCAGAATAAAATTAGGAATATCATGTATAAATTATCTTTAACCTTAGCTTCATTTGGACTGTGACTTTTTAGACCTGATCAATTTTCATGAAACTATCCACATAAAACTGTGAAAAAATATTTGATCCTTGGCTCTCATAAAGCTCCTGTAACAAGCCCAGCACTTTCTTGATACTTAGTAGTGCTGTTGGTGTCTGCCTCTCTGGGCAATTCTGTAAAGCCAGGCACAACAGCTGAGATTTAATGCAAGGATTTGGAGCATTGCTATGGGAAACTCCTACCTGGAGAAGTGTGTTTTGCACTGTTGGTGTGTAATGCACATTGACCAAATTTCCTGCTCAGTTTGTAAAGACACACGGACAACCTCAGCTGTGTTTTTCTGCTGCCCATTTCTGAGACACAAAGTTCTGCTGAGATTTTTCTATTTAACTTTTTAGTCCCCTTCGACTGAATTGGGCTTGTGGTAGGGAAGGGCAGCTCCTAGCAAGCCTTCCAAATGGAGATGGATGTCAGCTCATGCAATCTGCCTGATATTTTAACAAAAAAGTTTGTATCTGCATTGTGTAGCTCTGTATAGCCTCTAAAAACCTTTCCTAATTGGTAACGCATTCTGCAGAGGCACTTGGAGAAGAGGAAGAGGCAGCTTTGAACCAAAGAGTGGTATTTGCTCTCTGCCTGATGGGAAATTAATGGCCAAAAATCAGCACTTAGTGGTGGTGGATAAGGAAGCATGGCCCAGGGAAACAATAAACGATGTTTTGGTTCAACTGTGCATGTAACTCAGAGGCAGAATGAGATGCACTGAGTGCCTCCTTGAAGCCCCTGTGTACACTAGGTAGGTAAAAGGCTCAATATAGGATCATTTGGGGGAATAGTCACTGCCAGGTGATGCTTCTTATAATTCAGAACAAGCTAACCATGTTAGGGATGTAACAGAGTGGTTGCAGGTGTAAGGTTGTTGAGTATGGTCAGCTGTCTGGGCTTACCTGGGGGGGCTTTGGAGGAGGTTCATGGTGGCTGTAGGTAGTGGGGAGTAGCAGGACCTTTTGTTTGGCTGTGATGTAGGGGAGAGATGTTGAGCTGCTTTCTGTCCAAAACTGCTGAGGCTCCCTGTGCTTTTGGGCGCTTCCAACCTGGGTGGACACAAGATGGATCCTGATGGAAGCAGATTTTCTCAAAGCAAAGTTGCCTTGAGCTTTGTGCCTGAAAGAGCATTTAAGTGAAAATTCTCTTTCTGAAGGAAATTCTGAATCGATGTCCTCCTGAGCTCTAGTCCTTGCTGCTACCTGAGTACAGCTTGCTGTGTTTTGTTCAGTCTTCTAATAAGAATTAATTAAAAGCTGGGTAGCAAGGTGTCCAGGTCAGCCTTTTCTCATGTGTCATGTTAGGTAATAATAGAAACTCCAGCGAGCTGTGTATCCGGGGAGTCAGAGAGCAGCATAAAAGCCAAGTGCTAAGCACTGTTTGTTTTCTCCAGAAAAGACCTCCAACAGGTGGGAGGGGAGGCACACCAAGGAAGAAAATCCCAAGCATTTGTAGGTAAGCAATTGGTTTGCAAGGAGAAAAGCTGCTCTTCCAGCATGGCTATGTCTTCCTTTGGGCTGAAGCAAGCTTGTTCCATCATCAGATTAAGCTGTGTCTGAAGATGTGGCTTTTCCTTACAGCTTGGATTCCCCTGAACCACAGGTGTTTCTGCACAGCACTCCCTGAAGGTAGATTCATGAGTGCACCAAGATGGAGTGCACGAACAAAGGTTTACATTGCTGATAGCCTTGAACTATAAGTTCTGCTGCGTATTAATGGCATATTTATGCAGGGTAATTTAGTGAGCATGAGTCATTTATCTAATAAAATGTTAATTACTAGTTACTAGGTGTATTTGTTTGCAAATTGCTATGAAAGTTACAATGGAAATTTCATCCTCTGGCATATTTTCAAGGAAAAGCTCTCCACCCCTCTTTTTAATGAGATCTTTTCCATGAAAGAGGATTCAAAAGTTAAGTGAAGTTGTGTCTGTTCTGTTTTACGCTGCTTCATGTGAGTTTGTACAGCAGCAAGCCATGTTCAAGCTGCTCAAACACAGTGTGAGAACCTCTGAAAGATAAAAGTCCTCCCAGAGGAGCTGATCATTCAAAACAACTTTGGGAATCTCGTATGAAACTTTTAAGAGATAGTTTACAGTCCCTAATTGCTTTTTCTTTTCCTTCTATGTGATGGCCTTGGATAAAGGGGATTAGACACCTAACTTCCTAAAGGGCTTTATGGGATCTACTGCAGTTTTATGGTATGGGGAGGCCAGAATTAATGGCTTGGGTCCCCAAGGGCTGCACACCCTTTGCTTGCTGGAAATTCTGCTTATGAAGGCATTTCTGAGGCAGTGATTTGGAGAGAGGGGGGAGGTGTGATGGGGATGTGAGTGGGAGCTGCAGCTTTCTGCAAGTCTGGCCTGCTCTTCCCTATCACGATGCTGCTCTGTCTCTGAGGTGCTGTGAGGTTGGGGGTTTCAGACAGTTTCTCCCAGCAATCCTTTTAGGTTTCCCAGCTGAAAGTGAGCTACTGTCCACAAGAAATCTTACAGTTCTGTGGGAATGCATCATGAGAAATCATGAGCGTCTCTAAATGTGGCGATGCGGATGCATGTTTGTAAGGAAGGCCTATACTGAAGTAGCAGAATTATTGCAGCAGAATGAAATTTTTCATGTTTTATGGCATTGGTCCAGCAGCATTACAACCTCACCCTCTGCAGACTTTAAATTCCTATTTTTATGAAATGTTGGTGCAATTTTAGGTTTCTGTAAGACGTGGATTGGCAGTTGCTAACCATTACGGCCAAGGTACTTTATGCATTTTGCAGTCACATTTAGAGAGATTTAACTTGCAAAATGTTCACCACTTAAACAATCTCCCTGGCTGTGTATTAAGAGGTTTCAAGCCAGTGAAATATTGCCTTGGCAAGCCTAACGCCTTTTATTATGACCCTCCTTATTGCTGGCATTGTGTTGCTCAAAGTAGAACTGTGTGTAGACAAAGAGTAGATGAAACTGTTCCCAGCAATGGGTCAGTTGTGGTTTACTTATTTATTTATTGGTTTGGTGCTGGTGTCAACTTGAACAAATGCACTGTGTCTCTTATCGTGCAAGGTCCCATTTAAATCCTGAGAGAATGCTTATCCTTGGTAGTTTGGCCATAGTGCCATGCACTATCCTGCTCTGTGCATCAAAGCCCCAGCTGCTCTCAGGTGGGACAATGGCACAGCTCTTGTGTGTGCTCTGCAAAGAAGAGCTGGGTGGAGGGCATGGCTTGGGCTGTGCGTGAGGCAATGGCGAGCTTTGCAAACCCTTCCTAGCAACAAGAAGAACTGGGCAGGAGGAAAAATAAAAAGGGTATCTGGGGGCAGTGCAAATTATACACAAATCCATGAGCACGGCCAGCAAAGCTTATGATGTTCAAAAGGGATGAGCCTGTTGAATTTCATAAACTCTGTTCAGAGTAAATTTTTTATATATGCACATACAGATATGGCATATAGAATTTTTGGGATGGAAAAGAACCGTGCTTGAGCCAAGGAGGTTATTTTTATTTGGTCTCGTTCCTTGGATATTATGGGAAGAGCTGTGCTCTGAGAAAATGCACATTTTGAGCAGATATCCCCACACGTCTCACATTCTGGCTGTCTGCACCCTGCCTGTTGTATACCAGATGTACCGTGTTGTGGGTTGGTTTTTTTTTTTAGTATTTTATGTTTTAGCCTTAAAATGGCAAAACAACAACAACCCAGCAAACTATGCAGAAGCCTGAGCCTCTGCATTTTTCTTTAGTACAGACAGAGCTTCAGAAATTAAAGTGTCCTCACTGGGCTTCAGATACAGTAGAGGGTAAAAGATTTCAAAGGCAGCTTTAATGAAAGAGAAATACTGAAAGAAAGAACACAGAGAGCAGTGACACTATAGTTCTGCTAAATTTTACATTTAAACTGAGGGGCTAATCATAATTTATTCCGTCAAAGAAATGACCTATAAGTAAAGAGGACAAAATAGGACTTGATGATTAAAGACTTGAAGAAGCATCCTCTATAGTTATGTCAGTACTGTGTGTCACTGTATACGTAATCTAAAGCGGTGTTTGAAATTTCTCCTAATTATATTTGGAGCCCAGACCGTAGCATCCTTGGGGAACTGCATGGTGAGCTGCAGTGATGTGGTGATGTCCCTGCACTGCCACTTCTGTCAGCACGTCTGAGTCAGAATGCTTTCCTTTTAAATGCTTTCAGATATGGGGAGTGGTGAGAGGGGTGTGTTGGGCTGCATGAAGCCAGATTCCTGCACAGGTGCATGGAGATGGCCGGTGCAGGGATGGGAGGGGGCTGTCAGCAGGTGCTTCCCTTCCATTGCTCCAGAAGCCATGTGTATGGGAACTGTAGAATCATGGCTTGGTTGACCACCTGAGGCAAGCAATGAGTCAGCCATGGGAGCACAGGTGAAGGCAATTCAGCTGTGGGACTGGAAGGGGTGGAGCCTGGATGCACCTCTCCTAGACCCCATTTAAGGGCTGACTGTCACTGGGGAAGGGTCTCTTTCTGGAGATTTCTCCTCTTGAAGTTTTCCCTGTGAGCCTACACAGGTGAGTATTTTTCATTTATTTCCAGTTATCTCTTTCTAGCCACACCACTCTATTTTTGTTGACTGTACACCATGGCTTGAAAGAGTATGAGGTGGGAGTTTTATTTCTGTGTTTACAGATAAATTCATGTCCTGGTCCTAAGGTGATAGAAAGCTGTGATTCTTAAAAGTGCTGTGGTTTGATGCAAATACAGGTGAAGCAGCATGGATTTTGCTGAATGGCGATGCTAGCACCAAACAGCATCCTGGTAGTGCAGTCAGAGCTTCATAAGATATGGTTATGGAATCATAGGGTGGCCTGGGTTGAACAGGACCACAATGCTCATCCAGTTTCAACCCACTGCTGTGTGCAGGATCACCAACCAGCAGTCCAGGCTGCCCAGAGCTACATCCAGCCTGGCCTTGAATGCCTGCAGGGATGGGGCATCCACAGCTTCCTTGGGCAACCTGTTCCAGTGCATCACCACCCTCTGGGTGAAAAACTTTCTCCTATAATGCCTGGGTACTTCCAGGGCTTCCTGATGTTTCAGGATATCTTGGCTAAGGAAGCAAGATGCAGAGAAAATGACTTCCCTGTTCCTCATTGCAGCTCCTTGTGCAGTGCCAAGTACGTTTGTCACTGCCAATACCAGCACTTGGAATCTCCAGTACCAAGACAGAAGAGAAAGGTTGTGTCTGTGGTGGAGGAATTTGGTGATGAAGTGATTGCTGAAGGCTAAAGCAAAGCTGGGTCTTAAATTAGTACTTGTGTGAAAAGATGAAGGTTATCCTAGCTGAAAGGAAAGAAATGTATTATTACCTTAAGTGATTAAAATCACTCAAAGATGCTGCCCATAAGGTTCATTCAAATTCAGAGTGAAATCAGATTAGGTTTTGTTTTTTTCTGGTAGTTGAAAGAGAAGTGTGGGTTGTTATTTTGCTTTTTCCTTGAGTAAAGGTGAAAAGGGAATCATCCTTTTGGTTAGTGAAGTGTTCTTACAGGATGGGTTAATAGCTTCTATATTTGTTATCATCGTACAGACGATAATACGAGAAATATGTGTATTATGTTTGTGTGACCATTCTGAAGACTAAAATAAGCAAGAAATAATTGGGGGGGGGGGGAGGGGAAGAAACCCCATAAACACTGGAAGTAATAAAAAATTTTCTTTTTAATTTTCAAACAAATTCATTTCACTATTTTTTTGATAGGAGTCATTGGGACTCTTGAATGCTGTGCAATGGGGAAATCTCCTACACAGAGTTTAAAACACCATATTTACTTTGCGTTCTCCTCTACATTCGTCTGTTTTATACATGGATTTAAGCCTTGGCAGTGGTACTGGTGGTGTCTGTCCCGTGCTTGCTGGCTCTGCCTCTGTCCCCGGTCATGGACTCAGGCAGCCCCTGAGTGATGCTACGTATAAATAGTGAACATTAGTATCTCATAGATAGGCAGAAGTATTCATTCCGTGCTTCTCAAGAAGGTCCTGGTGCAGTGTCTGAATCCATCAGCCTTTCCGCCTGCCTTTGCTCTTCAGTCCAAAGAGCTGTAAGGCAAAAATAGCTCTTAAAAGCTGAGAACTCATTTTCCCTTTTGAGTCCCCACTGCACTGAGGGTTGTGCTATGTGTGAGGGCATAGCACCCAGGTGAGTCTGCCTGCAGCTCTGGGGATGTCCAGGTTTCTATCAGGCATTAAACCTCCAAGCAAAATCCTATTTTGAAGTGATGTTCTGCACGGAGTCCTGGAGATGTTTCCAGGAGGATCAGATTTCTCTTGATGATAAACTTAACTTTGGAACTTTGTTTTGCTTTGCAGGCACTGAATTTGCTTTGAGTTTTTCTTAGTGTTTCCATTCTCTTTTCCTTTTTCCATAAATTGCCATTTACTCTCTCGTACTCAAAATCTCACAGATTCCCAAATACCAACTGAACTTCTATTTTGTGTATCGTATTTGAGAAATGTCAATGGCAGGTGTTCCAAAGAGAATCTAATTGTTTGATGCCAGTGGTTTCTCTCTGTTTATTGGTATCGAATTTTCACCAGGTCCATCCTTGCAGCTCCAGAACTGAAACCAACACTTGTCTCATTACTCAAATGAAATAATCACTTTAATTTTTGCCATACATAATGCATAAAAACGTGGCATAAATTTACATATCAAGAAGAATCTTGATTGCGAGAAGAGATACCCGTCCCCTTGTTATCTTGAGATTGTTGCTGCTACAAAACCATGGGAGGTGTGTATGCAGAAGTTATGGTTGCCGAGCAACTATAACAGCACAATTTAATGCTGAAGAATTGCAGATTTAAGGGGGGAAAAAAAAAAACAACTAGGAGAGAGTACTGGCACCATCAACAATCATGATGTTATTGCTCTTCCCCGGTAAGAGAATTATATCCTGTAATGAAAATTATTCAATATAAGGTCTGTGATATTGTATTAATTTTCTAAAATGTATTTGACTTGAATTTACTCTCAGTTTCTCAGTACTCCCCAGGATCATTATAATATCATCACTGGAAGCCAACTATTTGAGCATTATAAAAAGATTTTTGCAAAGAGGATGGAAAGCATTAAGGCTTGCATGTTATCTCCCATTTATATTGTTTCCAGATTTGAAAAGAAGGAAATCCAGCCTATGTTATAGGAGGTGACTCTCCAGTAGAGGAAGATAAAGCCTCGCTTTCTTTTTGGGCATCATAGGGGGACTTGGCTTTGGCAGATATCCCCAGTACAAAGGATGTGGTACTTTTGGGTAGGGGCCTTGTGCTCTTAGTCATGCTCGTGTGCCTAGAGGGAGGAGAAGTCTGGGCCAGCAATGGGGCTGTGCTTTGCAATTGAGGTGTTACCTTCTTGGGATGGCCTGGCCTGGGACCACTTGTGGGGGTTTTTCTTGGTTTTTGTTTCTTTTGAAGATTAAGCACTTAAAAATGGAATGAGATGAAATCAAATTATGTGTTTACTCTGTACAGCAGTGGAAAAGCAAGCTTAAAAATTAAGGCTCCAGCTCCTGAGAGCCCTTCCATGGGAATTATTTGAGGAGGTTTGATTGAATCTATAAACCTTGAGCAAAATCCACGTTTTCCTGGGAGGCAGCATAATGGTCCGTGGTTGGTGGATTGAGATGATTCCTTGGGGAGTATGCTTCAGGGACCCACAGCCAGGTGCACAGTGGATGCCACAGGGGTACCTCAAGGTGGATGGGCATACTGACTTGCCCAAACAGCCACTGGAGGAAGACTGAGTGGGGGAGCCTTCCCCAAAGGTGAAGTGTGACAGCTGTGAGCTGGTGATGGCAGGATGCTCAGCCAGAGATATACCTGTAACAGAGAGCTTTCCCTTCAGGGTACAGAGCAGCTCCAGCATGGTGCTACCCCCCTTCTGGAGCCCTCCTGAAAAGACTTTTCAGAGCCAAAATTTAAACTAGATGAAGAAGAACAGGAGGCATGATCTGGACTCGATGATCCTTACGGGCCTCTTTCTCAGGGTATTCTATGATTTTGCCTTCAAATGATTTGCAGAATATATATATATTTTTCTCAGCTAAAACCCTGCATATCAGAAGTTGTTTAAACAATATTCTTCATGGTTACCTGAATAAACCAAACCCATAAAGGATAATGCAAAGCTTATGCTTTCTTTTGCTCCTGACTACATGAATACAGATGTGCATTGAATATATTTATGAACAGTCACCTATGTTTTGAATAGTTACTAATGTGGGTGACAATTACTATTGGCTAAATGTTAGGGTGATGAAACTCTTTTGACATAAAACTCCATCTTGCTTATGGCAGCACCTTCCAGTATTCAGTGTTCACATGCGATTTGCTCAGACTATCAGTAACAGTGTAATGCTTTCAATACTATTAACTTATGAAACATAATTATATATCCTCTCCTGCACAACAGGAGAGGAGAATTCACCCTACAGAGTAAGGCTGGTGCCCTTTTTCTGTAGCAATCTGGGACCGGTTGTTTAGCACGTTTCACCTGTTGTCATGAAGCTGGACAGATGCCCTGGTGTTTTCTTAATTTGTAGAATATTATTGTATCTAGGGGGATCTGAGTTGATTTTTGCATGCATCTCAAATCATGGCACCCTCAAAGTTTGGCCAGTTTCTGTTTCAGCTTGAGTGCTAGCTCGTGTTTCTGCACTTTGCCAAACCTGTCTCTGACATGAAAATATAAGCTTTAAAACATATGGAACTAGAGCACGGGGTTTCTACCTTGTATTTATGAATTGGATATTATTCCTTAGACAGAGAAATGAACTGGATATCTTCTCCAGCACTATTTGTATAAGTCTGTGATATCCAGCCTCGACAGAGGAAGAATATTTCTGCTCCAACAATGCAGTCTTGCTTATTGCCATGAGAATCTTTTTCCCTCCCCTGTTTTGTTATGTTACTGCCCAGGGCTTCTTCCAGAAGAGCTCTATGAAGAGGGCTGGTGGTCTCAGCCCCTGGCTATGGATCAGAAGCAGTTGTGAGGAGCAATGCCCAGGGCTGGACTTATGGAGGAGCTGAGGAACCTCTGGGCCCTGCACTGTGTGTTCATTTTGTCTAGGGTGCTGGCCAGGCTTTCTTCCTATGGAAGGATCAGTTCTTGGATGTATTGTGCAATCTTCCAAAATAAATAAATTGGGAAAAAAAAAACAACAACCACATATAGAAGTAATAATCAGCAAAATGGGCAATTAGAGATGATGGTAGCAGCGTTAAGAGCATGCCAAGAAAAAAAAAAACAAACACTTGAGCTGGCTTCATTATTTCCTAATTGTGGATGTGAATGCAAACTGTTTGGGTCATGCTGATCCACTGTGGTGAGTCCAAGTCCCCAGCTCTTGGATGGACCTTCTCAGGGCTGCAAATGGCTTTTTTACAGGGTGTCTTTAAATCCCATTTTGGTCTTTGCCTGTTAGATATTCACTTCTGGGAGTGGAAGGCTGCTATTTTTTTTATTATTATTATTGCTTAACAATTTGGCTTCTCTGTTAGGGCCAATATAAGGGTTAATTAGGTAATTTTTATTTGGGTTGCAAATCCCCGGTGCCTAATCCTAATTATTCAGAATTAACACCTACTATAAAAAGTCTATTCCATAACTTTTTCTTTCCTGGCTAGATCGCGAACACAGTTTTGCAAGAAAAATATGTTTCTAATAATATACCATCATTTTCATATTTTAGTATAATAATTAAGTTAGTCCTAATTCACTCCAAAAGTCTAATTTTCATAAATGAAAATGAAGCATCGTCTAAATATTTAATGGCAGAGGGCTGATATTTCGGAGCAGGTGTTTGAGGAGTCAGTAGGTGTCCCTGACACATTGCCAGCTGGGCTGTGTTGCATCTGCAGGGTGGGGAGGTTTTGGCCATGGAATTGCTCCAAGCTGTGAAGATACGTGGGGTGTGCGGGAGAATGAGAAACCATACACAGCATTGCGTGTGACTTCATGGTCGTTTCTCAGCCAGGGCTGCCCTTCAGGTCATGGTTTGAGAAGACTGAGGCCCCTGTTTTGAGTGATGAGATCGATGCGCAAAAAAATTAACTCAGAATCAGGTTCTGAGGAGCATAACCTAATTGCTTGCACACAACCACGTGGTTTGTTTCTACAGCAGCTTTTTAGTTAATGTGATGCAGTCATTTTTTTTTCTTCTAGGCTTCTGGATTGTGCGTACACTTGTATTCACTTCCCTTTAACTTCTTGAACACACTCGATGAGACCCGAGACAGAGCGAGGCCCTCCAGCAATGATGATCAGCCTTTCATTCCACCTGGGCAGTGAGGACTGCACCAGAGGTTGGGCTGAGCCCTTGAGCCCTATTGGATCCCTCCCGTTCAATAATTCACATAGATTTTACGCAGCCCCAGTTTAAAGCAGGGCAATCTGTGGGGAAAGCAATTAGACTAAAGCATGTGAAATAATGCTTGGAAAGGACACTTCCCGTCTTGGGGAAGGGGTTCCTGACTGCAAGAGACATTGTGGACCGTCTGGTAAGGATCTTTCCTCTGGATAGTGCATCACATGGAAAACAGCTGCTTGTCAATAGATGTGTTGAATAAAGTTTGGGGGGAAATTCATGGTTACAGCTACCTGCTGACTGAAGCAGAGATACAGGACCCAAGGCTTTGCTTCTACATAAGCTCACTGTATGGAAAAATGCCTGTTTGTGTGCTCCCCACTACGGCTCCCATTGTGCAATATGCATCCCTCAAGATGGCCCTAGAGGCAGAGCAGCATTGTCTGTAGTGCTTAGCTACCCTGCAATGGCTGGCAGTGTATGATGTTAAACTTCAAACCCTGAACTTGAGGGAATTTTTCTGAGTTTGGGAGCAGCAGGAGGTTAATAAAAATTCTTTGAGGTTGGATATAATCCTAATATGCTATAAGACGTACGGGAGGTTTGACTACCTTTTTTTTTCACCCCTAAATTGTAATGGAAAAGAATTTTGAAAGTTGTTTGCCAGTGAGGTATGAAATTATGCTTTAGTTAAGCCTACTTTTATAAATATCATTTTTTTTGTGTTTCATGGTAAATAGGACTTGGGTTCTCTCTTGTATTGTGTGGAGTGGGTGAGGTTGGTGTTGTTTGCTTTTTGATATGCAACGTGCATTAATAAACACTTAAAAAAAAAAAACCCCAACACTTCTTAATTGTGAAATTAGTTTCAATAATGAACAGATTAAACATTTGTACATTCTGCAGGAAGGATTTGGGTTAGTTTCTAACATCCACTGCTGATCTTTCTCTCACTTGTCCTTCAATGTCTTGTCCCTGCCATGCTGATTGGCTGCAGGCTGGATTGGAAGTGTGCCCTGAGGGCTGCTTCAGGAGGGCGTGGGGCACCTCTTGGTGCCAAAAATTCAGAAGAGAGCCTGCATCTTCTCCATTTATCCACAGTGGCTGGGTCCTCTGGCTTCAGCAAGCACAGGAGAGCCCTTGTGTCCCCCTGTGGTATCTTGGCAGGAACTGCTTGGCTGCCCAGCCCTTCACATGGAGCAGAGAAGACTCCTGGAGCATACTCCTATTTTGGGTAAGCTCCAGCGGTTGCATGGTTTGCACCAGACTCCTGAAATTTGGCTGGGAGAAAGGCTTTGGGCCAGAGAAATGCCTTTTCTGGATCCCATGAAAGGTCCTTCAGATTTAACTGAGCTATAAGCTCTCTTTGGAGAGCGCTGTTCTCTCCAGCTCACTTCCAATTAGCAGGTGATTTTAGGCAGAATGCTGAAGAGGGTGACCTCCACTGCCTGGGGAAGGAGTTTGGTAAGTGGTGGGGATGAGCATGGTCCTGGGCAGGGCAGCATCACCCAAACTCAACTGTTTACCCTGCCCCAAAAAGCTCAAATCCCCAGGTGCTGCCTTGGGGCAGGGGGGGGATTTCTACCTTCTGCAAAGAAAAGAAGGTAAGTGTGAGAGCAGGCGGAGAAATGCCCAGAGCGAGACCTGGCTCTAGAAATTAATTTTTTAGATAGAACAAGCCACCTTCTGCACAGCTATATATTTCCTTAGAAACTAAAAGAAGCAGGAAATGACATAAAAATTATGTTAAAAGGAAGTTATTTAGCTTGTATAGGCAAGGTCTGTATGGTAAGGAATGCCAGATTTACAGTTACACATGTCTGCAACCTTATTTCTGCTCCCATGAGCACATGCATTACGATACAATTTTTAACTACATAATCACGTAATATTTTCCCATTGCCTCTCTTTTAATATTGGGAGTTGGATACGTAAGTGGGAAGAATCAGGATTGCATGGGCAATTGTAAAAATGGCATTTCTTAACTTCCAAGTACTTGGCTTTGCAACTTAAATAACTTTCTTCAGATGTAATTTTTTTTCATATGTAATTATATATATCCAGTGTTGAACACCAGAAAGCAGTGGGGATTACTGGCGAGCTTTTGAAAACTCCTTAATTTCCTTCTAGCAATGAACAGGAGAGATCACTTTTTTTTTATTCTGTAGATTTCCCAATGAATTCCTCCATACTTTTTTAATAGATACAGCTCTGAATAGATGACTGAAAAAAAAAAACTGGGTCAGGAGATATTGTAAATAATTATTCTTGCATATTTTTAGTCATTAAATACATAGGCACGGTAACACATTGTTGGAGCAGTGTGTAAGTTTAATGCTGAAGAAATCAGTCTTTAATGAACATATGCTGACTTGGCCTCGCAATCTTGCTTCATCTCCCCTATTAACTTCCTATGCACCCAGGAAACCTTTGGCTCGCTGCCTAAATAATAGAAGAATAATTAGACTAGTAATTGAGGGATGCCAAGTCAAACTTCTAAGGAATTTATCTTTAACAACCACTCTGCAGCGTGGTTCCTATGCTGCCTTGCATAGTTCTTCAAGGATCATTTTGCAAACATCCAGTCCATGTTTGCAAGAAAAATTAGTTAGTCACGCAGACACTGAAATGCACTCAATTACTATGAATTGTAAAATAGAAATAAGCATCTTTCTTTCAAAAAGCCTTCAAGAGTGAGCTCATTCTGGTTCAAGGTAACTCACCTCCTTTTGTGCTCATTCAGTACCTGTGGGGCAGCCTTAATGGACTTCTTTGGGTGAGACTAGGTGTAAAATGTAGGATGTTCAGAGATTTTTAGAGCGTCTGAAATCAACAGTGCTGTAAGGCTAGAGCAATAAACCCGGAACTTGCTTTGTTTAGATAGTTAAATTACAGATAATTAAAACCTATATTTTACCTGTTTGAATTAACGTCAGCGTTACGTATTCAGCTAGAGAAAGATGTTGGACGGATAAGTCAAATCTTGTATTCAAAAAGAAATCATAATTTAGTAGCAATGGCTGCTATCCAGCTATGACCAATCAAGGCAGTTTTTGCTGGAGGAAGATACCACGTCTCACCACTGCACTGCTTCCTCCTCATTGTGGATGTCAACGTCCATTCATATGGTGACAGAAGAACTGTTGTTGGCACCATAGGTTCCCAGCTCCAGAGCTCTTCCAGCTCAGTGTAGCTGCAGGTATGTATTGCCAGGTGAGGTGTTAGGGGATGAGTTTCCCCACTCTTCCTTGCTTTCCCTAGATCCAAGAATTGCTGCTTCTGAGCACTTGTGTACGTATGCCCTTCACAGGCAACCATCAGACTTGACTTAATCAAGTGTCATTTCTAAATAGTTCAATATTGCACAGTGCCAGATCAGGTTTACAGTGTTTTGCTTTCTTTAAATAAATACTTGTTCATAACTTGGAAGTGTAGGAGTTTATTTTACTGACCAAACCCCAAGTCCTGTTGTACAATAGGTGCTGATTCCTTATCTTGACAATCAGCCCTGGGCCAAAAGCGTAATGGGAAGCCAGCTTTGTGTACCACGTCCTCCAGGATGGCAGGCGTTAAACTGGGGAGCCTTCACATGTAAGGGACCAGAGGTAGCATCATGTGCTCAAATAGAGAGGAGATCCGTGTGAATTTTTCTCATAATGTCACTTCATCTTTTAATAATGTTGAGATGTGGAACCATATTCCAAGTGTTTAGTGTCATGGGAAATGAAGCCGAATATATTTTGTTGGTAATTTCTACAGCGGCGGAATAAGGGTGGTGATGATAGCACTCCAGCCAATTACCAGCTTCAGGTACTTCTTCTATATTTAAATTTCTTCCCAGTTACCTCAGTGTAATTAATAAATGATACTGCTTCCTATTTTCAAGGAAATCCAGACAGCTGTACCGCATATCACTCCTTTCTTTAATATGCTGTAAAAGTTCCTCCTCCACACTCGCTATTCTGTTGTCGTAATTAAGGATCTGCATCAGGAAATGCCACGCTTCAAACCTGAGTTTACTGCGTGCTTGACAGACTCCCACAGCTTCCTTCTCCAACACTCATTTCCATCGAAAATGCCTCGCAAAGCCAGCAGTTCACTCTTGCAGAGACTATCTTGATATGTAACGAGGATGCTGATTTTAAATACGTTATTGAGGTCATACTCCATGCTGAATGCATGGGGTTTTTTTTTCTGTTCTGTGGTAATGGTTGCATAACACATTGGCATGATGCGCGGTGAATCTGGTGAGCTGGGTGGGAAGCCCCTTTCTGTTTGGTGTTTGTGCTCCAGGTGCGTGCTTGGGACGCTTCACCAGTATTAGGAGCATGGAAAATATCTAGTAATGCTAAAAATACGCCTGTTTGTCATATCTGAAATGAGGTCCAACCTGCTAGATGCATATTTAATGCAGTGGGAAACGATCATTTTGTTCAGAGTAAAAACACATGCACATTTACGTGCCCAGTGCCTCCTTACCTGTTCAGCTGTCGTCTTTCTGCATGCTTGGAATCAGAGAGTCATAGAATATCCTGAGTTGGAAGGGACCCAAGAGTATCATTGAGTCCAACTCCTATCTGACTTAACAATTTCCACTGGATGTTTTTTGTTTGTTTGTTTTTGTTGTTGCTTGTTGTTATTCCTTGCATCGCAGCCAAGCATGACCACACTCACGTAGGGAAGGAGGGCAGCCCCAGCCCCGGCTGTGCTCACTGGGGGGCACAGGGCACATGGGATGCTCCCAGCACAGCCATGCAGCGCCGTTCTGCCTTGTGTAAGTGGAGGAAAAGGTGATTAACATTGTGCTAAAAAAATAATAATAAATTTTGTGTCCATTATTAATGAGAAGGTCATGATGGAGAATAGCACTGTCTTGATCGCTGTTTTAGACACATCTGAGTTTCCAGTAATTGCAGTTGCTGAAGCTCAGTTTGTCTTTTTTTTCCTCTTTCTGAGAGCAGCTGACTTTTCTGTCCACTCATTGCCATTCTCTCATCTCCTCTGCTGCTCTGTGTCCCCTAACACACTCCCTGCTCCGCTGTATCTTTGTCTGGTCTTCCTTAAGGTCTTGTGTTTAATGTATAGCTCATTTTATTTCTTACCCTCTTTTCTTGACTTTCCTATGCCATTTTTCTTTTCTGCTGAGGGCTTCCAAGTCTTTCTTTTCTGCTCTGGTCCCCCACCCTCACTGCTGACATTTGGATCAATTTTTGCTGTTTTCAACACATCTGTCTTCTTCAGCATCTTTTTTCCCATTCTCATTTCTCTCAGTCCTCCCCGTTTTCCCAGTTCCTCTTTCCTACCAGCACACTTTACTCCAGTTTATCCTCCAGCTTGGAGCCTGGTGGTTGGGGTGGAACCACCAGAGCCAGTGGGTTCAGAACCATGGGAGATGCTCAGTTCATGGCTCCTGCTGGAAAGCCAGGACCACCTGTGGCCCCGCCACGGCTCTGGGCTACCGCCACCGATTTGTGTTCCACCCGGTTCTCATTTGTCATTGTTAGTCCTTCCTTCCTCATTAGATAATTATCATCCATGCCACCTCCCTTTTCTAATCATTCCTTGAATGCTTAAATTATCACTACATCATTCAGATGTATCTTTGATCTCCTCAATACGGTTTTCTTTTCCCAAGTAGCGTGGTTATTGCTGTCCCCTTCATGCCTTCGTGTTCGTCTCGTTTTCATTGAACAGCTCCCCGTTCCTCTTTGTTCACACTCCAGGAAAAGAAAATCAGGATGCCCTTTATTTTTTTAATGTTTAAATGTAAAATGTATTGCCACATTGCATGTGACAAGCTATATTTAGAAAGCATAAATCGAATACCTGCGTTCAGTATTAATTTGTGTCGAATTAAATGCGTGAGGAAAAAAAAAAAATGTATTGGGAAGAAGAGAAAGAGTGAAAAATAAAAGCTGGGAAAAAAAAATCAATCAAGTCGTTTGCTTTTTCGCACAGGAAAACTGGCAATAACTAGCAGCATGAATCCTTTTTGCTGGAACGTTTCTATACGT
>CM060566.1:21682500-21777500 GCA_030625065.1 Alectoris magna | reverse complement strand
TTTGATTGGCTCACATAGGTTAAATAAAACAAGGGTTTAATTAATACTGGAAAAAAATTGCTTTTCTGTATCAATTCTTTTAATTAATGAAACATGTTCTCTAGTTCTTGCTCTGTTTTCCTGCTTATCTTCTGAAATTGCACCTTCCTAATGGCGTTTGTCATGGAACAAGAAGAAAACAATGCATTTCTGGAACTGCTGGTGATGTTAGCAGCAATGCTCCAAATAAGATTACCGGAAGGTGCAATTTTTTATAACAATAACAGTAACATTGATTTCCTTTGCTTTATAACTTTGTTTTCATAAATATTGTTGAATGTAATTGACAGGCACGTGAGTCAGTGAAATGGGACTGAACTGCTGGAAATAAGGAGGGGACCCTCTTCTATTCACTGCCCGCACATTCCCGGCTCCTGGAAATATATGACTGTGGAGGAGCTGCACATTTTTCTTCCTTAAATACTCCTGAAAGCATAGGGACAAAGAGAGGAGTTCAGAGAGAATATTTGGGGAGAGTGGAGAATTATTTTTGACAAGTAGAAAGGGCTGCCGTGTGACATCCTTAACCTAACGGGGTGACTCTTGGATCCCTCAACCCATCCAAACAAAACCGCAAGGTCTTCGACGCTTTGAATGATGCAGCATTCCTCTACCTACGGGATATTTTTAAATATGGGACTTCCTCTTGAAGCCAAAGACCCAGCAGAGCTTTGTTTCTGTGGCTGAACTGGTTTTATTACTGATGGGAAAACCAGTAATAACACCAGTTATTACACCCATCGAATTCCCATCGAATTCGGTGCTGCTGACGTTCCTATCAACCACCGGGGCTCTGCAGGATGCACAGGCCTTGGGTAGCGAGGCTGTCTGATTGATTACCAATTTTTAACACATACAAGCTGCTGCTCAAAAAGGAAAAGCAAAAGTTATTTAAATATAAAGCACATGACAACAACAATCTTTCAGATCTGTGACTTTTTGAGCAAGAAAAACAGCAAAGCCCAAGCAGACGTGTCGAAACCCGAACAATAATGACCTGCATCAGCTTTAGCACTGCAATTCTTGTTGTCTTGTGCTCATATTTTCTTTCTCATGTTTTGGATCATTGGGTCGTGAACAATTGCAAAAATTTTTGTGGACTGGCATGGACACCTACTGACCCAGTTGCTCCTTTCTGGCCCTCTTGCTGCTGGTTGGGGTGCCTTCCCCCCACAGGTACACAATGCAGTTGCCTGGGGAATCTCCCTGCTTGGGAGCATTTGCAATTTCCCACTGTGGTGGTTTAAAATGAGACAAAATGGTGTCTGGGTGGCAGCTACAGACTGTGGCACCTCTGGAACAGTGGGCAACACAATGAGTGTTCCCTATGAGTCTGGGAAAAGAAAGCCCTCTCTGGGCTTCCTTGAATGTAAGCGTGAGTGGAGAGAGATGGAATAGCATAAACCAAGCGAGGGAAAAAATTCCCTATGAATGCATTGTCTGTACTGTTACTTTGGGGTTTGGAGGGCATTTCTGTGAGCAGAACGAAAAAACACTGCACAGCTGTGATTGCAAGGCAGTCTATTATCTGCATTATCTCTCCTTAAGATGGGCAGGAATTCTTCATTTCATGCATCATTTAAAACTTGCTACAGTGATCCCACAAAGTCAGTAGCTGTGCTAACTACAAAACTTTAATAGTGTTGCTATCGAGGCACAAGGCACCAAACTCATTTCCCTGAAAGCTGCAGCATTGGCTTATACCACGAGACTTGAAATATTGCATCAGTACAACAACACTCAGGTGAACCCAACCACAGCTACTGGTACAACCTCAAAATTTCACATTATTCCATGCTTTTGTGTGATTTATATCTTGATGAAGTCTTATCTCCCCAGCCTACTGCCATAGGCTAATAGTCTGTAACAAAGCTCAGTCTCAAAAATGTCAAACATAATGAAAAAGGGAAAATCACAGCAGAGGAAGGTGGTGGTAGACTTTCCTAAGGGTACGTGTCTCGAGGGCCAAACATACTCTTTGGTTCATGAACTGAACCAAGGCAAGTGGGATGCTGCTGCACTGTGCTTCTGCTCCCTAACTGGATCCAGAGCTCTTCCGGCGCAGGAGCACCCATTGAGCACAAGAAGAAAGACTGTCCTCTTGCCAGCCAGAGGGAAACATGGCTTATTTTTCTCTAGTGTATTATTACCAACACCGTGCAGTGCTGCAGTGGCAAGCATGCTCTTGTGTGAACCTCACACCGCTCAAGTGTGTGGTTCTCCAGTAAGCACTCCTCTTAAACATATATATGTTTCCATTTCATGTAATCGTAGCAGTATTTTCTAGTTAAATTGCTCCTGTACTAACTACTAAGCTAACTAACTTCTATACCTTGACAAAAGGTTGCCCAAACAGTTTCAGGTTTCTGCTTGGCAGCTGTGTGCTACCTCACATCTAGCACACTCACCAAGGACAAGCACTAATGGGGGTAAGGGAACTGTGGCTCCCAGCTCTGCAAACCCAACCTTCCGCTCCCTCAGCCACCTTGCACTAATGTTCCACATTTGGCATCACCAATCAAGAAGATCCCAGGTGTGACAGCGCGGGGACTTCCAAGAGAATCTGATGACTTAGATGAGCAGAATTGTTATTATAAAGCTCGTGTCCAATGCGCTAGAACAGCTGTGTCCCAGTGCTGCTTCAACACGCAGGCAACCTACAGAAAGTCATTGTTTCTTGCATTGCCCATCTATAAATTGGGAATAACTTATGGCAGGAGATGCATGTCTTTCTTTTGTGAATATTAATTTACCAATGCCTGAATACTGCTTTCAGGTCTGAAGGAAAATATTGTGTGACTATAGTAAACAGATACTGACTTTAAAGAGTCTCTATAGATGCGTGCTTTTCAATGCCATTCTAAAGCCGTAATTATCACTATCCCATAAGCTTAAATATAATACAGTGCACAAAGTCATCTGTATTCTGCTGCTGCGTGCTTTCATGTTTTCAAGAGGACTTAGGGTACAAGTTCTCCAACAATAACAAGGGTGAATGTCTGCGTTTTCTGCTGAGAAATATGGATTTTCTGGGGTGATTTGGAGATCATTTTAGACATGCTGGCCTCATTGTGAGACCATATGGAAATGCAGGTCTTTGAGGCACCTAGGAACAGAGAGAAAGCATTGGCATCTTTCCAGGTTTAACGTACACTTATCATTTTGTGACATGACATTAAAGGGATACTTCCAGCGTGTAGACTTGAACAGAACAAAATGGCAACCTCATCCCTTGTTGAATACATCGGTGATGCCCCAGCTGGAAAGTGCCCTCATCTGGGACAGCATGGCCCATGCAGTAGGCAATCTCACCCACAGATATCAGCCCGGGCACTTCAGTGCAGTGACAGATGTCACTAAAATACCTGTAGGTCAAGGACTTCGTTTTCAACAAGCATTTTTTTTTCTTTTAAAAATGTGTCTTTTTACATTCTTATCAAGTAAATGAGGCCAAACAGATTCCCCCCCCCCCACCCCCCCCAACTCTCATTTTAATAAAATTGGCTTCCAGGCCGCAGCGGTGCATGCCAAATCTCAACCTGGAAATGCTGGCAGCCGCACCACGAGACTGACGCCAGCAGTGGTGCTGCAATTATCAGTTGATCTCCTGTTTAAATACAACCCAGCATGTGAGCTGAATGCAGACAGGTTGGGGGGAAAAAAAAAAAACAACTGTGAAAAAAAAACAACAAAAACCACCAGTAATTCCTTAACAATTCTAAAATGAGCTGAAGTCATAACACACAAATTGTTTGCTCAGCTAAAATGTGCTAAATCAAAACAAATTAAATGTAACAGAGAATATGAGAGCAGAAGGCTGAAAGTCATTTCAACAGAAGTGAAAAGGATTGGCGTTTCCCTTTAGTCATCTGTGTGTCTTTGGTTACTCAGATCGAGGGTAAACGGACCCGCTTTTTTGTAAGAAAGAAATTGCCATTCGTTGCATGAGTTATAAAATACGGTGCTGATAGAGCAGAGGGCCCCTTTGGGGGGCTGCTCCTTGGCCACGTTCTCCAGCTCTGGAAATTCAGAAGCTTTAACTGTTGCTGTGTGCTAAGGAAATCTCAGCCGTCCTGCTGGATCCCTCCTGCAGCTCCAGCAGCCCAGGACCCCAGCTGTGTTTTGGCACCATGGGAATAATCCCTAACTGCCCCATTTTTGGGGCCATTTCAGACCAGTGGCCAGTGGGGACCTGCAAACCTGGTGCAAGGCTCTTGCCTCCTCTCAGTGCTAAATAAAGCTAGCTATAATGACTATCTATGCCTGCAATTTATTTTATGCAGCAGTAATGCTTCAGGTTTTCCTCCTTACCAGAACAATGGAAAATGCATAATAAGTAGAGATGCTCAAAACACTCCTCATACATCTCCTCAGTGGACGGTTGTCCAGTGCTAATATTTTTGTGCCAAAGGCAGCCTGGGCAGCCCTGGGCTGCAGTGTACTTGAGCAGTGGATAGAGGAACCTGGATGCAAGCCACTAGAGGTATCAGAGAAATGCAGTTTCACAAGGCATGGGAGCAGGAGAGGGGAGGCTAGTTTCACACTACATAATATACTCTTGCTTTCCTGCCACTTTCAGGCCAGATTCTGTCTAAAAAGGCCTGTTAGATAGTTCCCCAATCTGCGATAATAACCCTTAGCTCTAATATTACAGTATTAGCATCTGTTCTTTCTTAGATTTCCCCCCCTAAATTTCTTTTTTTTCAACTTGAAAACAAACCCAAACACTGCTAAACTATAACAAAATACCCAGCAGAGGATATGAGTGGTTACAGGTTTCTAGCTCTACTGGAAACATGCTGCTCTCCAAACTGCACAAAGAGAATCCAACACTTCAAGCTCAGCTCCATGCCAAGACATGTGTCCAAAAAAACCCAGATGCCTTCAGTGTTTTATTACATGCAGTGCTGAGCTGTTCAATGGCTCTGACTGCAGTAGCCAGGAATATTGGGAAACTGCAGACGCAAACACATACACACACAGAGAAATATGTGGGCCTGGGACTTCAACACTGGTGAACATCAGTCTTGCTGTTCAGGGTAAGGACTGCTTCCAAAATTGGGTAGAATGGGATAGAAGTACTGCGTTGCTTCACAGGCAGAGTCAGATGTGGTGCAACCTGATACAGCAGATATTTTGCAACTGACTTAGGTATGTTTAACAGTATCTATAGAAGTTGTGCTATCGTTTTCAAAGCCAGAAAAAGGTATAAAATAATGCCTGAGGTGGCCTATAAACAACAGACAGTTAAACAGACAATGGAAAACAGAGATAGGGTTAAGAGGCTTACTTACATGGGCCTACCTGTTTCTGACAGCAGTATAACAAATGAGAATGTCTTTCATTTAGAATCAGAAAAGTAGGGAAGTTGGTGGTGATGAGACCAAATGTGAGCATGAGCTTTTACTGCTGCCAATGCTTTTTTCTTTAGAGTTACTTCATTTCTTATTTGACTCAGATTCACAGTCACAGAAACGTGACTTGACGAACATAAATGTTCATGGACTTTTTCAAGTGCATGGGAGCTCACATTCAGTTATTAACAACGATTCCAAGTTCTCTTGGATTCTTTACAAACTGAATCTGTAAGAAGTTGAAATATCTGGTCCAAAGAGTTTTTTTTTTCTCCAAAACCCAAAGCAAAATGCACTAGGTGACATCCTTTTGAGAACTGGCTGTTGGCTCTAGCTGAGAGTCAATTGGGAAGGTGGGGTTTGGCCATCTGGATACCCGTCAGTTGCTGATTAGGAAGAAGTTGTCACCTACTACTTTTCAAAGAACACAGCTGCCACCTACAGCACCCAATAGCATCCAGGTTTAAGAGCCACCACACCCACTGCACTACCACATCCCCCTCTTGGATTTGTGGGGAAGGTAAGAGAGGAGGTGCTCAGCTGGGATGGTGGCACTCTACGAGCATGGCCAAGCCTCCACTTTGGGGCATTTAAAGTTCTGTTCTATCTAGGCGGATATAAACTGAAGCAAACACTGTTTCTTTTCTTGTATTGCCCATGCATGTGTGAATTTGAGATATGATTATTCAAGAATTACTCCATCTATTTAAAATATGTATATGTCAAAGTATCAAGGGATGCATCTTCTAAGCCACGTTACATTTCTCACAGACACCAACATGAAGAATGAGCTTTTGTTAGATAGATGTTGAGCTTAAGGGAAAGATTAATAGGTAGCTTATATTTTAAGTGTAGAGACTCTAATGGGAGCACCCCTGTGTCTGAAGGTAAAATCTGAAGGGAAAAGATGTTATGAAAAGTTTCTGTTATGAAAAGAAATAGGATAATTGCCCTGCATCTCCCCAGCTCCAGAAGCATCTCCAGATAAGTCTAGTGGGGTGACAGTGGCAGCACTGTCATATATCAGAAGGGGGAAGGTGATGAGCTCCTGGACAGCACGAGCAGTGTGTGGGACCTGGGAGAGCCTCATGAAGCAGTAGAGCCTTGGGGACTGCTCATGGCTGATGTGCTGCAGTGGGTGGAAGCACACAGTGTTTTTCCTTGACAGATATGAGCAGGAGGGGGAATGGCTGTTTACGTGGGTGGACTGATAGGACAAGGGGGAATGGTTTTAAACTGAGACAGGGGAGGTTTAGGTTGGATATGAGGAGGAAGATTTTCACCCAGAGGGTGGTGACGAACAGGTTGCCCAAGGAGGCTGTGGATGCCCCATCCCTGCAGGCATTCAAGGCCAGGCTGGATGTTGCTCTGGGCAGCCTGGTCTGGTGGTTTGCCACCCTGCACGTATCAGGGGGTTGAAATTGGATCATCATTGTGGTCTCTTTCAACCTAGGCCATTCTGTGATTCTCTGATTTCCATCCCCCTCCGTCCTTTACTGGTCCTTCTCCTTCTGTTGCAATCACAGTGCAATGTTTGCCTCTTCATTCAGGAGGATGGACAAGAGGTTTCCTCATTTAACTGCTGCTGCGCTGGCACTGGATGCTTGGACAGACAAGGGCTGAGCCTTGGAGAGAGAGCAAATCTATTTGCAGTGCCTGGCCTCATACCACTGGTGATGTAAGGTTAATGACCTGCAGAGATCTGCACAAACAGTGAGAGGAGATTTGCCAAAAATGTTGGCACATTTTTGTTGGCCCCACAGCCACATATTAAGGATGATGTAGGTAGGGGCCAATTTGTGGTTATGAGCCCCTGTCCACCTTGGGAATGCCAGGGCTGAAGAGCAATAATGGTGAGGTGCTTTCCCACAGGAGCTACTGGGGGGATTACTGGCTCAGGGGACCACAACCCCTACCAAAGTGATGAAGACTGCAGCTCTGTTCCCTCTGCTGTGTACTCCGACGTTGATCCCTGGAGGCATTCAAGGCCAGGCTGGATGTGGCTCTGGGCAGCCTGGCCTGGTGGTTGGTGACCCTGCACATAGCAGGGGGTTGAAACTGGATGATCATTGTGGTCCTTTTCAACCCAGGCCATTCTGTGATTCTGTGATTCTATGATCCAGTTGTGCAGGAAGAATAGAAGAGGAAGAACATTTGCTTTCCCCCTGCTTTTATTTTTTCCCTTTCTTAGGCAAACACCCACACTGCTGCTCTGACCGATGACGCCTGTGGGCACCTGAATGAACTTGCAGAAGGCAAGATGATGAATTTTCTTGAGGTCATCTATTGCAAGCTGATGCTGAGCTTCTTGGCCTGGTGCTGTTCCCAAGGGCACTGCTGGGAGAGGTGATGTGGAGCCAGGAGCTCTGCATGGTGGGGTGGGGTTCAATGCTCTGACCCAGTATTTTGGTTTGACCTGATTTGGTTTGGTGTACATCACTGCTATACCTCCAGTTTTCTTCCAGGCATAGAGGAGCAAAGAAAAAAGGGAAATGCCACTGGGAGAAGTAGCTATAAAGCACTGGGTGGTCAGCCATACTGGGTGGTCAGCTATTTGTAGAGACACCAGACTGTGGGGAGGAGAACGAGGCTGTCTTCCACTGCAAGTGGGACCAGCAAGGCTGATACTTAATCATTTCTGAGGTGAAGCATTCAACCATCTTTTAGGTAGTTCTTTTATTATTATTATTATTGTTATGTTTCTTTTTACTAGACAGCAGACGTGCACATAGATAAAGTGGACAAAATGAAGTTAATTAAAACAGCCAGGAAATAATACACTTTTCTTCTAAACAGCGCTTTCTGAAATTTGATGGATGGATGGGAGATGGGAGCCTCATTGTGTGACAGCTTGGTCCTGAGTGTGAATGAAGGGCTCTCCACTTACACATGTGAAAACATCCTTACATGTTTCAGTGGTATTTACTGAGGACTGTGGGAATGGCAGACCCCATGAATTACACTGAGGCATGAGAGTCAGCTCATGGCCGGACCTTTTCCAAGTATATAGGAACAACGAATAAGGCTGCAGAAGTTGTTCACTATTCTGCAGGAGATTTTAGCTGAGCTCAGAAGCAGTGCTCTGCAGGGTCGGCTGCAGGCTGGTGCCTGCAGGCAAGTGCTGGATCAGCCCCCTGGCGTGCTGGAGAGGAGCTCTGTGCTGCTACCTCTGTGTGTTTGACTGCAGTTTCTTTCCTATTTGCACATGTAAACATACACACTTCTCCAGTCTTTCTAGATTTGAGTAACTGGGTTTTTTTTTATTCTTTTTTCCCCTGAGTAATACTGGAGAGTGCACTCCCCACATTTCAACACCTCTGCATTCATTTCAATGATCACTTTAGCGTGACCTACTCCCTTTACCTATTTCCTCCTGTGAGCCTGGCCAAGATGAATTTGAGACACTTTGGGGAGACTCTGGTATTTAGAGAATTGGTGCTGAGGACTTTTTGAAGGTTTCCTTTGCAATGTAAGTAAGCTCTTAACGAAACGCTCAAAGCACTGCAGAAGGCATCCAGGTATTAAAACACAGAATACCCTCTTCAAATTTGATGCGGCAGTGGAGATCACTGCAAGTCATAATACCAGGAGTATTAGTCAAGAATGACTAAGAAGGCTGTCAAACATGGGTCTGGATAACTACACTGTGTGTGCGTGTGTATGCATAGAAATATATGTATTCCACTTACGTCACTTAAAGGAGGAAAGCTGTTTGGTTTGATGTTTAATTCGACTCAAAAATTGTCAATATTTATTTAGTTGTTACATCCTGAAACCTCTCTCTTGCTGCTGAAGGGTTTGCAAAGGCCTTCAGTAATTTCACATGGAGCTTAAACCTGTATGATTCACCTGTGTTATCTGTTGCACTCAGAAAACAGCATCCACCCATCTATGAAGACTCTTCATAGAGCTTTTTAGCATCTACCTTCTAGTCACATTTCTCTTGAGCTCGCAAATGGGTGGAAAGCTAAATGACTTTCATAACTTCATTAGCCTTTCCCTTAGAACGTGAGACGGATGCTTTTTAGGTAATTCTTGACCAGTTTTTCTTCTGGAACTGCTGATTTTAGTAATCATTGACGATTTTGTCTATTTAGGCCCCCGTAAAACCCCCTTCATATGTATTCATGGATAGAATGCTCCTGCAAACTGCTTGCACTGATTAAAAGAGGAATAGAGAGCTCAGAGCAAAAGAGGCTTTACTTGTAAACAAAAGCACGCCTACTCCTGTGTTTAAACTGACAAAGCCTTTGTGTTTCTTGATCTCTGCATTCCTTTTCTTGTGCTCCTCTTTTAACACCACAAACTTCTCGCTTTTTATTACGATCAGGATTCCAATGCCTTTGCATCTTGTCATTTGGCCTCTGGAGCTGAGGGTGACATAAACGGTATATGGCTGCTAAATGTCACGCAGGCTGAGGTGTCAGCGGAGCACAGCTGAGAGCTCTGGAATTCAAATCAGGACCCTTGTTGCTGTGATGTGTTGGGAGAATCATGGAATCGTTGAATCATAGGATGGTCTGAGTTGATAAGGACCATAATTATCATCTAGTTTCAACATCCCCACCACAGGCAGGGTCACCAACCACCAGACCAGGCTGCCCAGAACCACATCCAGCCTGGATGAACCCCTGCTCCTTCCCAAACCTTCTCAGGCTCCACAGGTTTTCCTCTATATGAAGGCTTCTGGTAAGTCAGTCTATTTGGGACAACAATCTCTTATTTTGAGTAAAAAGAGGAGGAGGACATTTCCTCATGAGCTTCATTGTTTATGAGTCGGTTCTTCCAAGCGTTGTTCAATCAACTACACGTCTAACCCAATCCGAAGACATTGGTGTTGTGCCCGGGTTTAAAAGTGGGTAGGAAGCTGTACTACAGAAACGGTTCTATTTTAGGATTAAGAAACTTGAGTGTCTCAGCTTACTACGCAGGTTACAGTTAGATGCTCAACTAATGAATCATCATCGCGCATCATTTGCATAACTGAGGGAAGATAATGCACTGCAGAGTAAACGCAGCTTCTAATTTATGGACAGAAGAACAGATTCATTTTTTTTTTTACAACATTTTTTTTTTTTTTTCCCATTTATGTTTTTATATGTCAATGTAAAAATGTTTCCATGGAGACCGTAAAGGTTTTTATTAAAAGGTCGATAATATACCTCCTACATAATAATTTAAGCAACTTGAGTGAAACCTTATGATCTTGTTTTTCGACATGTTCCAGTTGGCGTCTTTCCTCCGTTGTAACCTGTGCCAGAAAAATGCAGTGAAACTGTAAAACCTGAGAATATGGCATTGTAGGAGTACGTATATATAGATGTAAAAATATTAATGTTTGGAGGTAAAAAATACATTAGCACGATAAAAGTGAGTTGGCTCGGTGCTGCGGTTACGTAATACTCGGTGTTAACATGTAGCATGTACTGCATATGCTGCACCGGCGTGTTTTGTGATATATAATCCAGTGTTTATCTATATTCAAATTAGAATCTATATTTTAACCGTATCCCCTAGGGAAATATTATTTGAACAATCTCAGTCACAAAAAATAAACATGTAGACGAAAGCTAAAATAACTCTGGAGCATTTTTTCCCAAGCCTGATTACACTCTCTCTGCTGCCTTAACGTATCTTTAATTATTACAACTGATCTGAACACAAAGGGGACAGATTCTCAGCGGCAGAGAACTGGCTGAGCTCCACTGCCGTTTCCCATGGAAGCACGTTGACTTTCATCAGGCGCAGATTTGGTCCGGCTTCCTTTTCTTTCCTTTCCTTTCTGCCTTTCTATGTTTCATTTTGCTGGTCCGTGCCCAAGTGCATGAGCCTGAGTAAAACCCAACCCCTGCTTCAAACCCAACCTCTGCTTCGGCGGGATTCACAAGCTTCACTTTTTCTCTGATGTCTTCTGTTCTTCAGGTCTCAGGTGGGAAGGCAGAAAAAACAGCAGAGCTTGATTTTCTTCATGGCATCCTTTGGTTTTACAGAAAATATTGCGGCGCGAGGTGGGATTGCCAAAGGCTGTTGGCTGCAGCCGAAGGATACGCTCAGTTTCTGCTCCCGGTTGATACCACAGTGCCTCCAAGAGAATATTTGCCTTGAGCAGCAGCCGAGGACTTCGTAAGAGAGTAGGAGCCGGTGTGGGCATGTACAAGTGCATCATCCCGGTGTCAACAGCATCTCCCTAAAGCCCATCTGGTGCCGTTCTGAGAATGAAAAACCCACTTCATCTTTTTAAAAGCTAACTTTGCTAACACGGGAAACTTTCCGGTATTTGCATAACCTTAATCTTCTGGTGAACATTTGCAGATTCTACACTATTGCTTTCAGCAGCCAAGTAGCTAACACAAGTCCTTTTAACTACGTGCTTTGTGATTAACCAGTAGTATCTGGGAATAGTAATTGGTCATGGCCATCCATCCTACGAGGTTGATTAACTGGGAATAAGCTGCACATTTTTTCTTTTTTCTTTTTACTTTTTTTTTTTTTCTTTTTTCTTTCTCTCTCTCTCTCTCTCTTTTTTTTTTTCTCTCTCTAAAGCTTTTCTGTGGTAATTCCACCATTCATTAGGATGGAGAAATTGGCTCCAAACCAAGCACTTCTGCCAAAGCCATTATTTCCATCATCACACTCTGCATCAGTCTGCAGTGCAGCCTTGTGGGAAGACAATGTTCTGTCCCCTTGTGGTTCTTAAGTTATGGGTAAGGAGCTTACATATATTAAAAGGAGGGTCTTCACTTAGTCTCTTAATCTTTATGAGTGCTAATAATAGTCAACTCTGTTTCCAAAATTTAGAAACACTTGCTTTCAACATAGATGGGTTGCATACGCTAGAAGATAAGTCTCAGCTCAATGAGATTAGAAGCTCCATGCTTTTCTTGAATGCCTACACATTTTATTTCTTTTTAAAAAGGCTTCTGCCACTTTAACGCATACACTTTTCCTCCTATACTTACATTCTGTATCTTTAAGAGGATAATTGCTGAATTGAAATTTGAGAGTGTTATCTTAATAACCAATTACTCAAATAACTTTGAAATTGGCTTAAATTGGCTCGTCATGCTACATTTACCTGAATCTTTTTATGGGAAAGTTAGGAACAAAAAAAAAAAAAAAAAAAAAAAAAAGACAAAAAAAAATCCTTTGGCAGCCTGATTTGTTTAGCATTGCTGGAGGTTCCTGGTTGCAGCAGGGAGAGTGGCCCAGTGTGACCCCAGTGTAGACCCCCTGCCCAGACGCCTCTGGTAGGCGGAGGAGAGCAGTGGGAGGTTGCAGCAGCCGGACCCTGCTACCTGCTCACCCTGCAGGCAGTGCTCTCCTGAGGGCCTGAACAAACACAGCCCACTTCCCTGCACTGAGAGCTATGTGGGAATGGGGAGGGATGGCTGGAGAAACCTGCCACCACTTTGCTGCTAGCAAGGCAGTGGTATGTAGCGGAGGAAATGGATT
This sequence comes from Alectoris magna, assembly GCA_030625065.1. Classification (NCBI taxonomy): domain Eukaryota; kingdom Metazoa; phylum Chordata; class Aves; order Galliformes; family Phasianidae; genus Alectoris; species Alectoris magna. Next base: position 21,764,655 of record CM060566.1, on the reverse strand, counting down.
TGCTTTATAGATCGGTCTGAATATATCCTTATAACGCCTGAGAAAGCTAGCAAAATTCAAGATAATCTTCTTTACGGATTTAGTGCGTTCAGTAATGTGGTCGGCATGGGGCAGCTATAATCATCTGTAGTGGGACAGCAGATGTCACCCGGCATTATGTACTCGCCATCCCTTTGTCGTTTCTTGCACACAAAAGAAGTGGTAGACTGATAAATCATCAGAAAGTCCAAATGTCTTCACTTAGTCCTGTTCAGGCAATTCCATTTCACAAGCATTATACGGCAGATTTGAAGAGAACTCATTTACAATGAGCGAATAACATCTCCAGTTGGCATTCGCTTTCAAGACTGGTCCGTATGTTTTATAGCTCAAAACTCAACATTCTCCGGTACAGATTCATCATCTAATTCTGGAACACCGGAATATTTTATTCCACACTTCGAAGCACTGCATGTGAGATCATATTGCTTAATATCCATCAAAATGGACATGACGGGTCATTAATGGATCGTGTTCTCCATGGCCTGGGTGTTACCAGGTAAAGCAGAGTCTGGAACGTGATGGATCTACCGAGAAGGCAAAATTTAGTCTCGCTCCTCTTTTATTTTGCTGCCCCACTAAATTTCAGACAAAGTGGGTCCACACAGAGCATATGCAAAAGAACCAAATATCATAAAAGTGAGCCTGATTTAGGAGGAGTCAGAGGGAAAAATAAAGTGCTACATGTTGTGCTCACTCATGGCCAAGTGGAGGCATTCCAAAAACCAGAAGAGGATAGTTTTGCAGATTGAAAGGAGTCCACTGCACCTCCCGAATGCCTGGTGCCCTTTATAGTCTGTGCTGCCCACGTACAGCTCCATGAAACGGCAGAGTCTGAGGTTTTGGCATTCTCCTTGATTCTATTTATTGATTGATTTATTTTCCTTTTCGCGATAGAAGCTCCCAGTGGAGGATATTTTTCCTCTCACATTAAATGTTCTTCCATTAATTTGGGTACTGTTTTCTCTAATAAATTATTCTAAATATTGGACATTTGAATAATTCTGTGGTGCAGCAGCTCATCCCTGAAGTGTTAGTTTCACCAAGTATCTCAAAACAGAGCGACTTCAAATCACTGTGAAGTCTGAGTTATGATAATAAAGCCCCATTTTTCTGAATGCAGTAAATGATAGGGAGAAATATGAGGCAACTCCAACTAGCCCTTATCCCCTGTTTGATAATTTCAAATGTATTTGTCCTCCAACTAAATAAATGATTTAGGGCTACTCCTACACCAGTCTTCTTTGAAGATTATCCACTTTATCTCTCAGTGACTACGAATACTAAGAGATAAAACAAGATCTTTAATGGTTCTTTTTTTAAAGTGTAATCTATTTTGCCAGCAAACACATCTTTATCAGCTTAGGTAAAATGTCCAAAGGAAGAGTCTGATGGCACAAACTGTGTTTTGTTTTATTTTAACTCTCAAATTATGGTTTACTGTGTGGTTATAACAACAGAATATGTTATGTTCTGTATGGTTATAACAACAGAAATATGTCTCCTAACCCTTTTGTTTCCCCCCAAGTCTTTTTCTATTCCTTACCTTCAGATCCTCTATAATTACCCCCAAATAAATAAACTTTTTCCACTCATTCCACTTATTCCAAGGCCAGTTTACAGTCTACTTTTCAATTTCCAGATGGACAATAATATTGTGAGATCTGCCTTTCTTTTTTTCAAAGTTTAATATGAATTTTAATTTCAGACTCAGTCTGAGACAAATCGAGTTTTATTTCTCACAAATGATGATTCAGCTTCAACTGATTCTCAATTCACTTCAGCTCTCTAGGTCCAAGAAGATGAATTATTACGTTTATGTCATTTTTATTTCATACCCTACTTGTAAATTTAACCTTACTTTTGACCGTTTCAACTATTTTTACTTCAAATATGAATCCTTTTGCAAAATGGAAATTAACATCTTATTGTCACAAGCAATGAACTGAAGGGGTCAAGAAGGTCTAACAACAAGGTCAGCTAAATCTGTTCCTACTTTCAACTGCTAACCATGTCAGCAGACATCCTACTATTTTGAAGCCTAACTCCAAACTTAGGTAAAGATTAGGCACCGAATTTTCTCTCGGATCTAAGCAGAAGACATCCATACCTGTGGCTACCAATCCTTAGCCAAACTCTGCGTTTACAGAGTTCAACAAGAGAATGAGGCATTCAGCCCATTGGTTATCCCAGATGCTCACCTCTCCTTGTCCCGGTTCTTTTGTCCCCCTGTTCACCTTTTGCAGACAGCAGAGCCTCAGCTGGCCCCTCAGTCACTTTTTCTCCTGCTTTGTATTTGCCTGTGGTGCTTTCTCAGAAGACACTATAAAAGAGGGTGGGTTTTGAAAGGAAGATATTTTTGGCTCAGAAAGCACACTTCTCTAGCAATTTTCTGAGGCACCAAATGGCTTAGGGATAGAGAAAACATGCTTTTTCTGTTCTTTTCTTTTTTTTCCTGAATACTTTTTTGTTGTTGTTGTTAATAGGAAACAGGCTTTGTATGGTACCTGTAATTGAAGAGGAGAAATCTGAGATTTCTGCAGGCATTTAAGGACATATGTATAGGATTTAGGTGAGTATAGCTCCAAGTGCATAAATGATGAATGAAATACCGACCACACAGTATTACTTATTTCTGTTCATAGAGGAATAACCATATTTTGTTCTACTCTGGTTCTTATTTGGCACCCTGATCCTGTAGCTACACCTGTGTCAGGTTTTAGGGATATGAGACTGCAGTGACATGGGCAGTGGAGGAAGACACCCCTCTTGTAGGTCCTGGCCTACACAAGGTGTGCTCTGGTAGATCCCATTCTGAAGCAGGAGACCTTTTGACTTCAGGCAGATAGCGCATACATAACAGCTCATCAGATCTCATTGTATGTAACACAAGGAGCTGAACTCCTGCTGGAAACACTGAATTTAATAATGGCATACAGAACTTTACAACAATTCATGTGTTTTTAGGAATTCATGTGTAGCCAAGGATATACATGACACAAGCTCACATCATGAATGTTTCTAAGGATATTTGTCAGCCACTGGCTATAGAGATGCTTTCCAGCACACGGAGAACTGATTCCAACACAAGCCCATTGGATGCAGGTCAGACACTGGCTATTTGTCCAAGATTCATGCGCCAACATATTTTTGCTTAGTCTATCCTTGGCAATGGCTGCAAATACAACTTTTGTACTTTCAGCGCAAACCAAGATCTCCCTAGGCTTCTGGGTACCCATCATCTCAGATGACCCTGCTCAGCCCTTGAAGTCCTCCTAATTTGCTCACCACTGCAGCAGTCTGCGTGCACATTTGACTTGATATAAAGGCAAAAAAATTCCCAAGCCTTGATCAAAACTGCAACAGCTTATACTTTAACCCATCTTGCACGATGAAAATGCTTGTTGGAAACATACACAGATTGCACAGTTCCTCACCGGCCCACAGTCATTCCCCAGGGATCTCCTGCCAGGACGGATGCCTTCAGACCTGTTTCACCATGGCATGGGTGTCTCCTTCAGCCCAGGCTCTGGAGACATGATTATGGTACAGTTTCAGTTAAAGAAAGTTGATAAATTCTCTTGTCCACATAAAAGAAGTCCATACCCCATTTAGCAGTGCAATTTGCCTACCTACCGTCACTAGCATAAATCTCCTTTATTAACTGACTAATCTTCCTTCCTTCTCTCTTTTTCCTTCAGTCATACTTTTGTTAACTCTCCTTATATTAAGCACGAAGTACAAACCACAAAATCCCACTTCATTCTTTCTCCTCTCCCGAACTGTAAAAACAATGGCCTTTCATGAGAGTCAGGGCATTTTTCAAAGGGTTTTTTTTCTCTAATTCAAGCCACCGCTGGGCATTTGTGTTGCCAGGTGTGAGATAGGTTCCACCATACCGTGAGAAAGATTTGCTCTTGAAATAGTTCCGATCCAATTAGAAACAGGAAATACTAGAAATCACACACAAAATAAAGTTATTCCTGGAAGATTTTCTATTCCAGTTTTCCAGACCCTGGAGACTCTGAGACTGAGGCTGGATAACCTTCTGAACCACTGGGCTCTCATTCAAGCTCAGCCACCTCTGTGCCCACCGTGACTTGGCCGCTTCCCCCAGCCCACTCCATTGCCACCTGCCTTCTCTGGTGCCAATTAGATTTCTTGAGCAGCTATAGAGAAGAAGGAAAAAAAAAAGCAAAGGGTTAATAGAAATGTTATAAGCTGGAAGAAGTACAAGGCATACAAGTCTTATGTAAATGTGCAATAAAAATGAGGAAAGGAAAAAAAATAATAACTGGAAGATGAGGGTGCTGTTTTTATTCCCAGTGTTGGCTAATAATTAGGGTGAGAATGTCATGCAATGAATTTAAAGCATCTCATATTTGCTGTAGCCTTTGTTGCTGTTTTTACTTCCTACTGGATTAACTTCCCTTCTAACCAATACAATATTTTTAAGCAATAAAGCATTCACTCAATATTCCTTTTCATAAAACCCTCCATGGCTGTAAGAAAACATAATTGGATGTGCACTATACAGCTTGAGCTTCATAAACATTAAGTCCAACAACATGTTATAAATAATAGTGATACAGAAGATTAGCTCTATTAACCTCCTAACTGAGCTGGAAGCATTTGCCTCTTCCAGAAGAACTACTGCTCCGCAGCGCTCTGCGCACAAACTCTTTGTGTCTGCCTTTAATTTCCATCACCACTGCCATTCCCACATCTGCCTTACAGACCTTCCATGCTTCTGGTCCCTGCTAGGTCAAAATGCACAGTGGCAGATTGGCATATTGAGCTATTAATACATTGCTCTATGTGTTACAGATGTTGCATAAATGAACGGCGCTCTATCACCGTTCCTTGACGTGGGGGCCCCGGGGGTGGGAGGCTGAGACCCAGATCTGTCTACAACCTGCTCTCTCTGGCAGAAAAAAAAGAGCAAGAGGGGGAAAAAAAAAAAAAGAGAGTTGCCCCCTTATTGCAGAATCGCATTCCAGCTTGCAGAGTCAATTTTTCAGATGTTCTTGCTTTCCTGTTCCTTGCTCCTGCACTCAGACCTCATCTGGCCGTGGTGAAAAATGATGTGACGCAGTTTTTTATTCTGCACTTGACACCCTTATGGAAGGCAACGTGCCTCATTGATTCCAAACTCCTCAAAGGTCAAGGCACTAGGAACAAAGATTTTTTGGAAGCAGCCCAGGAAAAACTTTAAAATTGGACTCCACATACCCAGAAAAACAGAACTGTTAATTGTTACCCCTTCTGTTGCTATTAAGCTTCGTATGAACACTGAACATATGTTCCGCGATCATGGACTTTTATATTAAAATGTTATTGAGTCACCAGGTGAAACGTGTATTAAGTGCACAGCTGAAAATAGACAGTAGGTTTAAATTTTGACAGCAAACAGCTGTAGGATTTCTAAAACTTAATTCAAATAATGTAATCAATAGGTTATTCTACAGTTTCAAGTTTCCCCAAACAAATTTATACCAAAAAGGATATTAATGTGCTTGAGATCAGTTCAGCTAAAAGATAGATTTTTCTCTGTCATCTCCAAATCATGGATTAAAAAAAAAAAAGAGAGAGAGAATTTGAGATGTTTTAAGAAGTGCAAACATATTTTGGGAGGGGGTTTAGCACACCACAAAATTATATGGTTTTTTTTTCCTTCTCTCTCTCTTTCTCCAGTGCAGATTAGTAATGATGACTCACTCCTCTGTTTACTCATTCCGCAGCTGTACAGGTTTTGAAATGCTAATATGTGAATTATGTTCTCATTTTTATCATAGAATTGGAGAATGGGCCAAATCCAAACAAAACGGCGTGTAAGGAGAGAGCCTGAGTTGTTTCAGAGGAAACATGCCGCAGAGCCATGTAACCTACCAGGGTTACCAGCCACGAAAAGAAAAGGCAAATGCATTTGAGCATCCGCTCCATGGCTCCAGAGGAAGAGTGGCAGGAGGCCAGGCTTAGGGCTGGGCCAGCTTTAAGTTCCCAGTGCCCACTCATAGCTATTTCCAGTCCCTGCTGGGCTAACTGCCCCATTCTTCATGGCCACACACTGCAGGTGCCGCACTCCCACCCAGCAGGGTGCAGGGTAGGTTGAAGGTCCTTCCCGTGGCCGTGAAACCCCATGGGGACATGGGACACTGAGCTGTGGGGAACTCATTCACAGTTCAAGCATACATGTTTAATTAGGCTTTTTGACCTGGGAAACGTAGTTATTTGAAGCTGCCTACATGTATTTCTCATAGATCCATCACTGAACTCACTGCATATCATATAGGTGTGCATTAAATGTGCTCTGTTTGGTGAATGCAGAGATTCCAGTTCCTTAGGTAGCATGCTCTATTGAAAAGTACTGGTGCCCATTAAGAAAGCAGTGATGTGAAAGGAGGCTCTTTGCTCTTCACATATGGCAGGGACTCTATTTTTCTTTTTCACCTTTTGACCTGGGTAGTCTATTTGGGTATTTGGCTCATAGCATTAAGTAGGTGGATACCTCTTCACGTGTCTCTTTAATTAAGTGAAATTTCTAGAATAACCATTTTCATTCCCCTGCTCTCCTCAGATTCTCATTATTTCATGGCAGGGTCTTTAAGAATGCAAACCCATGCCATGAGGAAAAATATTCTTATTAAGGAAAAAGAAATCAGGAATCCTGGAGTCATATTGAAACATGTTTATGTTCATTCTTTCCTTTCATTATGTAGAATTGCTCTAGATTTAACTCAACCAAACCAAAAGATTATGCTGACATTTGAAAAGGAAAATTATGAAAATCTCTGGGAGTTTGTTGTAAGAAAGGCTCTTTTATATGGCTGGGTTTTGACCCAGTCTCCGAGAGGTCTCCTGTTTGATTGTGTAGGTTGTATTAACATTTTAATGATTTTATTTCTCTGTGTGTATAGAAAGCTTTTTCATTGGAAACTCAGGAAATGGTCTCACAAGATTTGGAATTTAAATTCAGTGGTTTTAGTTACTATAAGGAGAGTCTTCCCAAATTATCTTCAATTTTTGTGGATCCTGTTGAATAAATATAGAAGGATAAGCATTTCTCTGTGCAAATTGAACAACGCAGACTGTTAACACAGAGGGCTTTTTAATTTGTATTAAAAAAGTGATTACTCTGCATTGTTCTATTTGAGTGGACATGATTCTTCAGATTATTTTTTTCTTGTTGCTGTTCACTGTTGGTGTTAGGAATTGCCATTAGCTGAGCTAAGAGCTAAAGTCAATGTGATTGCAAAAAAACCACCAAATAACTTACTCATATTTACAGCTGCACTTTGGCCTTATTCATGCATAGAATAAATCCCTCTAATGCCTGTAAATCTGCATATATTCTGAGTTCTGATTTATTTATCTATTTCTTGTGTTCTTCCAGCAGTGCTATTGAGTGTTTATATGCAGGACAGTGGCTCGGGAGGTCCTTAAGGATCCTGATCTGATGCTCACCAAGGAAATCTGTTGCTGGAAGGAGTGTGAGTTCCAACCAGGGGACCCAGCCTGGGGCTGTCAATGCTTGCTGAAGGGACTACCTGAAATAATTAACGGTTCATACCATCGTTACTTTGGGCAGTTCTATCACTCCTTTATGATGTGGCAACTTCTTTCTTCCTTAAAGAACAAGAAAAAGAAGAAAAAACAAAGACTAAATTGTAGAGGACTGATTTTTCCCCCCTTCTTTGTGCTTTAGATGGTGAATTGTTGGCTTCCACTGGCAGTCATGTAGAAGGTGGTTGCAGAAGACAGAAAGAAAGTGTAACTTTTGGGCTTTTAACTCACAGACAAAGTAGTTGGTTGGCTGGCCAAAACTGTCCTCACTCCTGAAAGGGAAATGTATTAGAAGAGAAATTCATCCCCTGCATATTGCCAGTGCTGCTCTGCTTGGAGAGAAAACTCCATCAATACAACTCCCATATAAAGGCAGATCTCTGCCAAGTATCATTTGGAGATGCCGCAGGACATGGGAATTGGCCTCTCATTAGAGATGCTGAGATTTCTCTCTCTAGAAGGGCAGCCTTCCAGCCTATGGGAATTAATGGGTGATACACACGTGCATGTGGGTAAAATTCAGCTCCCAGACATAGTACAAGGTGGGCTGATCCAGCAAGCTGCAGTGAATGTTGTTCCATCCCTCCAGAGACTTTTTGTCTGGTGCCAAATATTTGCAGTTTGAACATCTATCATACTGGTAACACTGTCTTGTATCAACTGATAACTCAGAGACAGTGTAGAAAATACACTGCTCATTACTATCCAGTTATTATTTATTTTTTGGTATATATATACAATTAAAGATAACTTATCTGCATCCTTTATATAATGGTATTTGGTTGATGCTTCAAAGTGAAGGTAATGTCTCCCTAGATTACAATTAGTACAACTTTTAAAACAACTAAAAAGTAACATTCTAGAAAATACGGGCTAAATGGGAGAACTGTACCATCGGAATCTGTTTGTTTTTCATCTGAATGTATCTCCTAGAATTTGTAAATGTATATTCACCCTCTCAAGATCCTATGGAATAAAGATTCCCATTTCCAGGATAGATGGCCCAGAAAGGCAGCAGGAACTGAGAGCAATTTGGGTACAAGATCTCAGAGCTACCATACAGCAGACAGTTTTTAATATTGAAACAAAGTACAGACAGTTATCTGCAAACCAGCAGTATAAAACCAGCTAAACAGTGGGTATATGGGCGCACTGCGCTACCCGGCGCATAACTGCGTGGCAAAGGGTAAAAAGTGATTTGCGCTAAGAAATTAAAAGGGCCTTTTGAAATATTAAGCTGTTCTGTGAAGGGTAATATCCTAAATGTGGAGAGTTTATGCATATGGAAGCCCAGCTTCAGGAATTGCCACAGGAACTGGGCAGCATCAGCTCTATTCAGCCCACAAAGTTTGGTCTGGACAGAAGAGATGCTGACTCCACCTGCAGCGGTGGCTCCGAACAACGCGCAGACTGTTTGATGAGGGTTTGGATTTCTCATGCCTCTTTGCATATCAAGCCGAGCTGCTTAGAACTGCGTTTAGAACTTTAAATGGGGAGACTGATTTTCTGATGAAGTCCAGGGGGACATTTCTCAACCGAGTTAAATGAAAAGGAAATAAATTGGGAGAAAATGAATTTGTGAAGGAGGCTTGTTTGTCTTTATCCCTCCCCCCATTCGCTTTATCATTTTCCTTGTTTCCTGTGGTCCCTACAAACCACCACTCAAGTGCGTGCCAAGCAGCTCACTGCCATCTCCCACAGCCAGGGGTGGATGCAGGGCAGTGCCCAGTGCACTGCTGCAAAATGAAGCACTGACTGCAAATGCCCAGTGCTCCTCGCCTCATTCTCTCAATGCTGGAAGTGCCTATGGATGAAGCCCTTTCTAGCAGCTCCCATAACAACAACCACTGGCTGGGTGAGGAGATTAAAGCAGGAGAAAAGGAGGAATAAAAACAGCAGACCTGGGAATATATGCCATTAAGCATTCTATTGTACTTGCCCCAAAATTATATTCTTGGGAATTTACTCAACATTTTATTACTCACTGTATTTAAAAATATATACTTCATCCAACTCTTCTTTACACAGTGGTGCTGCTAAACATTTAGCATATTTTATGTGTTCAAATAAACCGGAGAGCGTGGCTTGCAATGCTAAAGAAAAGGTAGCAATTTACTGGCAGAACTCGATTTCACACTTGTAACTTTTACACAGTCTGACATTGTTCGCTTTGCTAATTGTAAGCCTAATAACTCATCCAAAGAACACAGAAATCTGATTACATGTCTGTGCTAAGAATGAAAGCAAGTGGCTAAAAGTATGTCACAAGTGGCCGTAGTCAGTGAGAGCCCAGGGTGGAAAGGTATGACTAAATTGAAGAATTTTCAGGATCCTATTAAAAATGGCTAAAGAGCATGCAAATGCCCACTGTGCAGGCCAGTGCTGGCTAGAGGGAAGGGAAAGGGGTGAGATTGTTTACCATGAGATAACCTAGGAGGTTGGGCAGGGATATGCTTTGCCCTGCCCTTGCCATCTCCATAGCCCTTCTGATGGGAGATGCCTTCACCGGGAGCCCCCAGGATGTCCCTCAGGCTCCAGGTCCAGCAGCTAAGACCTCTTCTGCAAGAATTTTCAGGGGGGCTTTCCTCCTCCAATAGAAAACTTGAGCTCAGAAAGGTGTTGTTATTGTTTCCTTTAAAAGTCATCACTGATGAGTGCATATTTCAATGCTCTGTAAAAAAAAAAAAGAAAGGGGGGGTGGGGGGGGAGGGTAAGAAGTCATCTGCCTCCCATAATCATTTACCCAATACAGGTTTGGCTGAGCACTCTTCCAAATGGGTTTATCAGCCACTCTACGGTTTGTGATGACAAAAAAGCTGCTTCTGGGGCTGGTTGTTCAGCAATGTTCATTCTGCCCATGTCTGGGAAAGAAAGACCCTGTGGTCACCCTTACAGGCCAGACCCAGCATCCCACCAGGCACGCTCACATCTGCCACAGACTTAGCCCAATGCCCAAACCATCTGAGCCAAGCCAGAATAGTTAAACTTGTCTCCATCTCAGAATTAGAAAAGTGAATTTAATCTTGGGCTGTCAGCTCAATTTTTCCCTGCAGTTTCACGGAACAATCTTATTTTCCCATAGGAAAATGGGCTTCTAGAGAGGTTTGCTAAGGAGTTATTTTGTTTGCTTTTGCGAGACGATCAACAAACCGAACTATGTAGGCTTCTCTTTAGTTGTGAAACTATGATGCATTTTCTAGCTCCACACAAGTAGGGTCACCTAGAGTGAAATTCTAGGATTTGGGGGCCTTGTCCTTCAGATGCTGTGAGATTTCCATAGATGTTGTAAGCTAACCTCTTCAGCTAAATGCTGTTATTGTTGTAAATTGTTGTAAATTAGGATGAATCTACCAGAATACCCACAGACACAAAGGGAATCTTTCCATGGACTTCATTTGGTGTTGGCTCACACCACCAAGGGGACACACATAGGGTTCACTTATCAACCCGAAAGGAAGAGAGAGGCCAAGAGGAAAAATTCTTAAGTTAGACTTCGTCATACAGTTCGTCTTAGAGCTGGGGACTGTGGTTAGACACAGAACAACCACACCACTGCAAAAGGTTGAGAAAACAAAGCCATAAACCACACACATGACTTTTCCCCCCTCATATAGACTGGTTGATGTCAGGGCTGCTCTGGCAGCAGAATTTACTTTTATGGTGGAAGGATCTACACTGCCAGCATAAATGCATGCTGAGGCATGGTAGGTGAGTTTGTATCCACACTGTAGAGCACAGCAAGAATTTTGCTTGCTGACAGGCTGCTTGCAACGCTGAACTATTGTGGGTGTCGCCTTGAACTGCTGTAGGATGGATGATGTGTCAGCTGAGAGCTCTTGTCCAGCTGATGGAGGTTGCCTTCAGTGGCTTTTTCCTCCTTTTCTTGCAAAAATGAACACAGCCCTCAATCAGACCACATCACCTCCTTTGCAGCAGCATCAAATAGTCTTAGGTGCTGCAGGAGGGACTGCCTGGTGTCTGGTGTTTGCCTGAAACTATTCAGTATTCTCTTACTGTGAAAGATGCGCTGCTTTCAGGGGTGCAGGTTTTCTCTGTGGAAGTAGTTAAAGAAAGGCAGAAAGAAGTATTCAGAGCTCAAAGGATTTCCATGCAACAGGCCACTTTCTCTTGTAGTAGACAGAAACTTTTACAGCTGCCTGAAGGACTTAGTGGCCTTTATTTTGTACTGCATACATCAGCAGCTGTAACAGGGAAACAAAGATGCCTGTCCTGTGAAACTTCCTACAGGTGCTTTTGGAGAGCAGCATAACAACAGGCTGATTTTACAAGGACAACTCGTATTAGTAAGACTTCGGGGCTGGCTGTGAGTTTGCCCTGCCTAGATCTCCTGCCTGGTGGCATCACCATCCACCAAACTGCATTTGGGACCCCTTGGCATCAGCTAACTGTAGAAACCTTAGTTCTTAGCACATCTGTCACTATTTTATCATCTTAAAAAATAATTCCGTGCTTTGTAACTGAGCGACTCTATAAAATCACATTTCCCTTCATAGCATGCCACTAAGTCACCCAAGGGCTGACTTTAATTAAGAACAAAGTCAGAAATGCAATTATATACGAAGGTAGGTGCAAGACAGAGAGCAGAGACACGGGGACCTCCTCACACGCCTGGGTGCTGGAGGTGAGCAGTGGGTTGCTGCAGGCAGGCAGCCGTGCTGGGGGAAGTGCTGGAGAACTCCCTGAGGCTGTTGGGGCACTCAGGCTGCAAAGGAGCTGAAGTTACGGGACAAGAAAAACTCCTGATACGGTGTTTTGAACCCGTCACGTATCAGCTTCCTTGGGTTGGTGCACTGCTATCGTTTGCCAAATCAGGTACCAAATATCAGAACCAAAACACCTTAATTGCTTTCTGGGGAAAGAGAGCAGAAGGGAACCAGGACATACAACAGCACAAATCTTGTGCTATCTTTATTAAAACAAGTCACAAAATTACCTGTGTTGCACGCATGGGAAGAGTTTTTGACATATTCAGAGATGAGCATATGTTAAAATAATCATCTGGAAATAAAAACGCTCAGAATATCAGAAAAGTCACTCTCGTCGTAAATTATTGCTTCTGAGCAATGCTGAGAAAACTACGATCCAGAAAGTAACTTTTCAGCATTGATACATAAACCCGAGGATTTTTTTTTTTTCCCCCTATTAAAAATAATCACATCTGATAATGAACAAAATTAACTGTAAAAGAAACCCTCCATAATTCTTGAATTTAGCAACGGGCTCGTATTTTTCCCTTCACAGATGTTACAATACGGGTGTCAACACTTTTATTTCTTTGTCCGTAGGTTGAAAATTATGACTGCTTCATAAATTGCTAACGTGCTCGGAAGGCGAGGGCCCAGCTGCAGTGCACATGAGTTCAGGCTCCTGCCCGGGCCTCATGTTTCACCATGACCTCAGTTTCCTGTGCTGAATGGGAACCAACGCGAGCGAGCACTTGTAAAACTGTTTTTGAAGAGTGAAGTTATGAAGAGGTGCTGCAGTGTCAAACATCTGTTTCATCCATTACACTCAAATGGCAGCAGCGGCTGTACAGTAGGGCAAGAGCCGCCAATAAATTAAAAGCCTCTCGTGGCCACGCTCTCCTCGCTCTCTTGAGCTGCCCGGCTCTTACGCCAGTTTGAATTGTGGAAGGAAGATGCTACATAAGAAAGTGAACTATTTGCTTGTTCTGAGACGGCTCCTCTCTACAGTGATCGGAAGGATTCTCACGTGCAATTGCAGGATTGCTTTTAGGATCGGCGGTGTAGGGTCTCGCCGGTCCATTCATATTTGGAAATGTTCATGGTTGATAGGGGGATATCAGCCTACTTCAGTAAGTAATTAAGGTTTCAATATCACTTCAGCTTAAAATACTAGCAACAGAAAATAAGTAACATTCTTTTTAGAGAACTGTGCTGTTTACAGATGTGTAAGTACTGAAACTCTGTATTTATGAATTCTGGAACACACTACAGATAGTTACATTAGAATATGTCCTGTATCTGCACTATATATCTCTTGTCAAAATTGGTGTCTTAATAACCCAAGGAAAAATACATGCTAGTGCAGTAGGATGGTTGTTCCTTGTGATAAAAAAAAAATGAATTGTATTCAAGATATCTTATGCAAAACAAGCAGTTTTTCTAAAACAGAGATCTATTTACAGGTTTGGTGTGGGTGGGGGTCTGGGAACTGAAATAACAAGATAGGAAGTCTGAGAAAATGTCAAGAAGCTGTGAAGTTGATCAACTTGGGGTTTGAGGTTGGGATGCTGCTGGGATAAACCACATTCACCACCTCACATCTCTGTGTCAGAAAGCTTGGAGCTGCTGGGCTGTGGCATGGCACTGGATGGTGTGGTCCCACCTGCCCACACTTTTACATTCACCTGCACGTCTAGTTTGGTTCCCCTATCTTTCAGATAGCTCACTGTCCTCTCATTAAGTCAGATGTTCCCTGTATCTAGGAAGAAAATTTTGAAGTGATGAACTAAACATTGTAACAGCATATTAAAACACTTCTGGGTGGTTTAAGAAGAAGAATGGAGAGTCTACTCATCCCTGTTTGGCCTGGACCCATTGTGATAAGGAAAAAAGCTGCTTTTGGGCTTCATTAAAGACACCAGAATAGATAGCTAGCATGTCTACATGAACCAACGTGAATTCTTTCCAAGATACTTCTACCTTCCAGATGTTCTTTCTCTTATCCCCAAATATGGCCAAAATACCCCCATGACCCACCCCAAAAAGTTTCATAATGAAGTACCATGTTCAGATGCCCTTGAGGCTGGAAAGGCAGAGCAGAGAACTAATTTCAACTTAACACATGGTAAGGTGTCTACAATTCAGGCAGCTGTTCTAGTTTGCTGGTGAAGATGGGCCACGAAGAAAACATTTCAGTCATTGAACTTTTCCGTCAGTCATGCCTTTATGATAGATGCAGATTTAAGACTTGCAGTTGTAATCTGTACCGTGAGAGACAGAGATAACAAAAAATACAAACACATTTTTAATATTTTTTAGGGATTTGCACATCTTCCTCTGGTGCAAAGTGGAATTGTTCCACTGGCTGAATGGTTTGACTAGGAATCCTGTAAAGGAGCATGTAAAAGGCAGATACAATGCAAAATACAAAACTAGAAATTCTTGGCACTTGGGGATTTGTGTTGGCCAAATGAGGAGACTGCATCCCAGAATCTCTGCCTGGAAAGGATATGAAGTCATTGTTCAAACGTGCACATAAACTGGATCTAGAGGGATAAGATTAAAAAAAATTTACAGAGTTCAATCTCATAAAACTATCAATTATATGGGTCTGTTTGTGTCCATTTCTGTGAATTTTTCTGTAGAACAAATGTTTTGCTTTACTCCTGGGTTGACCATGGAGCTGGCATAAAAAGTGGTATGCTACTATAAACAAGAAGCCAAGGATTTGCTTAGCAAACATGTTGTGGTTTCATCCACAGAGCAGTTATCGCAGGAGAAATGAGGTTGGCTGCTATGAAATAGGTGCATGAATCAAGAGTTTATGGATCCATCTGCCATTTTGCAGATGAAACCTTTTGCTGTTCTTTGAAAGCAGTGTTTTGAGTGTTCAGAAACTGGATTTTCTTCTGGGACCATACAGCAAGTCTGCCTTTATAGAATTTAATTCAGTATTTCAGTTTGAGGTCTTAAAGCTAGATGAGATAAACGCAGGCTGAACTGTGCTCTTGACAAAGCTGCTTTTGCACTTTGAATGAGAAATAAACCAATTTTGTGTCTCATGTTTCTCTGTTTACCCAGCACAAACTTAAGCAAATATCAAAACTGAAAGGTTGTAATGGTTATCCTGTGGAAATCTCATATTCCTCCTCCTTTATTTGCTGAGGTTGGACATCACGCACTGCTTACCAGACAGTGTGCGACATTCCTACTGCTGTGGGAACGGAGCTGGCGAGCAGCTGAGTGCCATTAATTTTAGTATAAATCACAGTGATGCATAGGATGTGTAGGATGGGGTACAGTCGACATCTCCTCTTCTTTCTCTGCTTTCTGAGTGACCTCACTTAATTTTTTGGAAAGGAGGGAGTCCAAGGATGCAGCTCTGTGCTTGCTGCAGGTTCGGTGTTCACTTGACCTGCCGTGCTGATGCAGTGTCTCCGAGTTGGTCTGGCCCTAGGCTCTCCTCCCTGCTGGGGAAAATAAAATAATAAAACACACGTTTCCAAGTGGATCATGGTGGTGTTTGTAATGTCACATTTCACTCCAGCCCCAGCAGCACTGTTGGACCTTGTTAAAGCAAATTTACAATTGCCTGCTTCCTTAAAGTATTAAATCCAGCGATTCCTTCTGGCTCATTTCTCGTGGTAAGCTTTATGAATGTGTTCAGAAATTTCAAATAGTAAAACAGTCAAATAAAAAAGTTTGTGTATGTGGAGAAGTCTGTTTGCCTGAGTTTGCTGATGAATCACCCCGTTCCCTTCAGCCTACTGCTGTACTGGGTAGCTGAGTATGGGGGAGAAGGCGGAGGTTAACGCTGATGGATAGCAAACGTTCCTTCCAGTTTGGTGTGTTTCTAACACAAAACATTTAAGTATGCTGGAATATGGTTTTCGTGATCTGTAAGAAGTGGTAGTGGGCAAACCTCAAAAGGTAGAATGGTTTTGTTGCCTGATCTATGTTCCTTAAAAAAAAAGAAATGCTTCAATGCTTGTCCAGTTGAACTTCTTCACTGTACCAAATTGGGTTAGATACCCATGAGAACACATCTCCTGTGAGAATTCTGGTGCTTCCTGCCTCGGCTCCCGTTGTAAATGTCACAGGCACTTAGAGAGCTTTTCATGTGGTATTTCAACACCCCTGCTGCCATTCTCGGTGAGATCCAGTGGCAGAGAGATGCTCAGAAGAGGATGAAAAGAAACAGAGTGGTTCTGTGTAAATGTTTTACTTATTGTTTAATTTGCTTTTTTTTCGGGTTGTTTTTTTTTTTTAATCCCCCTATGATACCATTATACAATCTGGAATTGAAAGATAAGTGCCAATACCACTGTTTAAATTTCACTTTTTCTATTTATCCTTTGCCACAAACATGGGTATGAAAGCTAGGAGCATGGCTGCTGGTGGGGCACAGCTTGGTGTGCCCAAAGGTGGGCACAGAGGTGGGGTCTAATAATGACATGCTGCAGATGAATTCAAAACATGGGAAAAGTTGCCTTCTGTCCCATTCCTGTGGTTGTACATGTGGCATTTTGTGCAACCAAAACCAGCACCGCATTGGTGCAGACAGAGGAGCCTCCAGCCAAGGGGAACGGTAGCAACTGGACTGGTTAAGTGAACATCTTGCAGTTTCCCATTCGTTACTTGAAGGCTTGTCAAGTTATGGAAAAGCATTTTAATTAACAACTCACATACTTTAAAATAAAAATCAATAAGGTGCACATATTTCCTTAAGTGATGTCCAGAGTTTCCCTCTGAAGTTACAGTTTGACAGATTTCCATTACGTTTATGGGCTTGAGGTGGTGTGATTGTGTTTTAATATGAAGAATTAATAAAAGATATATGGACTTATATTTATATAACCCGGTACAAAGGGGTCAGTGCATTTCCCACTCTAATTTTCTTCACCGTTTAGATTTAAATGAATTTGATTCTTCAAGGAAAAGCATAACGACATAAAGGCATAACCCCACACTGACTCCCACCACCCACAAACTCTCACACACACATGAAGGAAAAGGGAAGAGGAAAAAAAAGGGGACGAGGAAAAGCACAGACTATCTTAATTTGTATTGGCTTTATTATTCTCTAGATAAAAGGCTACTCAACATAAAATGAGGACTCCGAGTTCAAACTTTTAAAGAATTCACATATTTACATCAATTTTTAAAAGGTTTTATAACTAATGAACTCAGATTTCTTTTGGCATGGCATAAAATCCATTTGTACAGTTTTTAATTAAGAATGCAGCCTACGCAATTAAAATTAAGGGTAGAGACTTCATCAGATGTCCTGTGAGAACCCCAGTCGAAAAAATTATGTTAATGCTGTATGTCCTAAAAGCATTCTCTGAATGTTGGAAACGCTTTATGAGGAATTATTTCTGCTATACAATAAGGATTTATTTAAAGTTGAAAATTAGCAGCTTTTAATTTTGGCGTGTTAGGACCTTGTTTATCACTAATTGCTTTGGCATTTGCTATGTGCTCTCAGATCAGATGGGATCATTTGAAACTCTTCCTTTTCTGGAAAGTACACACGTGTATGAACGTATACATATATATTGAGAGAGACACTGAAACGCATGCAATCTATAATGCAAATAATGCACATGTAGTCAAGGGAATTTCTAATGTGAATTTTAATATTTAAACTAACAAGTGCCATTATTGGGAATATTAAGACACTTCTTTGTTGAAATGATTAAAATTACATTGGAAATAATGAACAAAATGGACCCCTAAAAATATAAATAACTGATTTCAGAACTTGCACTCAGTTGTATAAGAAAGTGAAGTTTAATGTAGTCGAAAGGTGCTAAATGAATACCCTAGGATACAAGTTTCTCTTTAGGATGCAGTGCAGCACGATCAATAATGGGGCAGCTTTTCCCATCTCTAGAACTCTCCAGTTCAGCCTGGAAACCACTCCTTTTGTTACAACCGTTATGGGGCTTTTCAGTGCAGGAGATACACAAGGAGGAATACAGATAGTGAGCCCAGAGCATGTGCAAATGAGATGATACCAAGACAGAACAAAAAGACGTGATCTGCTGCTATGCTGAGCACTTTCTTCACATTTGGTGCAGGGATTTTCCTTTTTTTTCTTTTTTTTTTTTTCCCCTACTTTTTTTTTCAGCATAGCTTAATGCAATAAAAATGTTTTATATTTAGAAGAGTAACAAGGGAGCTGAGGCTTAGCTTTGGAAGGCAAGCCAAATTTCATAAGGATTTTAAAGTGTAGAATAAGGAGGTTTGGCTCACAGGAGAAGTCATTTCCAAGCCAAAGACCTGACATAAAGAAATGTGCAAAGAAGCAAGAGAATGACAGGTTTGGGGGAGGAAAGCAATGGTGGTGACGGCAGTGAACCAGGCAGGAAGGAGTGTGGGATGTGATGGCCACAATTCACCCTGAGCTGTAGGACGGGCAGGGGAGACCTCAGAGGATGCGACGTCCCATGAACAGTTCTCTGTAATTGAAAAAAACCCAAACTTATTAAGGCTGGATCCCGTGTATTTTATCAGTTGTATTCAATCATTTTTAAGCATGGAAATAGTGCAGAACAAGGTGCTTTTCAATCAGTAGTGAGGCCACCAAAATTCAGCTGCGATTCTCATCTCGATGAGCTTTGTGTTCTTAGATCTGTTATGAGAGCTAGAACTCATTAAAAATAATTAATAAAAAAATAAACAAAACAATTTTCGTCTTTGGCTTAGCTAGCAGTCATTAGTCAAAATGAAGAAAAAGATGCCCACCACTGAGTTATAGGGGGCTCTTATCTTTAGAGAGGCTAGTCGGCTGCTCCAATCTACATCATAAATAGCAAAATGCTTACAGTGCATCCCTAAAGAGGTGATTCTCAATTAATTTACATTGGTTTTACATTGCTTTATTATTTTTTGTTTGTTTGTTTTCAGTGGAGCTGCTTGAGATTTGCATTCTTAAGAACCAGAGCAGAATCAGGCCCTCAGATAGATGTGTACGGCCAAAGATAACATACTGGCCACAAACCTCATTTTTGTTCTTTCCTCCACCCACAAACCAATAAAATTACAGAAGGCCTGAGCCTGAGAGGCCCCCAGATCTGGGCCAAAAATAAATACAAAAATACAATAAAATTTTAATGTGGGGCCCTCATGCAATCCTTAGCTAGTACAGCATTTAACTGTATGAACAAAAGGTGAAACAGCAGCCAAGAAATACATTTCACCTATAATTCTACCGAACGCAGGAAAGAAGACCAAAGAAAAGAAGGAAAAACCATTCCATAAAATAATAGTAATACTCAGGAACTTTAAAATGCCCATAAAATTACAGTACTAAATTATTAGTGCCAATGCTAGATATGCTTTGAGTTTGTTAGAAGCATTTGATGAAAGGCTGTCAAAAGTTTCAAAATGAGTGGAATAAAGTGAGACCAAGGGGAAAGAATAGTTAGAAATACTAAAAGCAACATGCCTGATCTCCAGCATGATCTCTGGAGAGTCAAACGAAGCTCGGCTCTGTCCCCAGGACTTCACCACAGCAATGTTGAGGAGCTCTCATAGTGGGTGCATGTTTGATATCCTACTGTGGCCTCTCCAGAGGACTTTGTTGGGGGCCTCCTTCTCAGGTCCAACCAAAGAGGAATCATTGCTGAATCAATGCCCGCAGAAAGGAAATCCCCTTGCCATTCACCCAGAAGTTCAAAGAAAAGCAATTTTTGAAGGAATTAATCTATCCTGAGCCGCCAAACCAAGCCAAACCAAGCCCCCCCTTAGCCCCCCCCCCCCAAAAAAAAACCAAACAACCAAGCCAAATCAAGTCAAACCAAACCAAACTGAGCCAAACTAAACCAAACCAAACTGAGCCAAACCAAATCAAGACAAACCAAGCCAAGCCAAACTAAATCAAACCAAACCAAACTGAACAAAGACAAACCAAACCAATCCAAACCAAACTAAACCGAAGCAGTACAGAAGACCTAACACCAAGCAGTCCTGCAGTCTCACTCCAAAGGTCTGTATGTTTTCTCCTTCAGGCATTCCCAGCTTGCCCAAATCTAGATGAATCTGCGAGACTCTAAGAAAAACAGTACTGCAATACAGAAAAGCCTGGGGTAGATAAGGGAAATGCAAAAGTAGGTCTTTTTCCTTCTAATTAAGACTCGAAGTGCTGTCACTAAGCTGGAAGTGTTAATGGGGCCAGTTCGGTTTCTCTGAAGGAAGGCATGGGCAGGGCTGCTGTAACTTCAAGACAGTTCCCTACAAAACTGTAACGGTCAGAGCTTATGCCAGATATATATAGAACTTCTTTTAAGGTAATAACTTATAATTTATACAGCTGGATGATCCAGTCTGACTCTTCTTAAGCTCTCACCCTTCTCTGGCTAAATACCAAAGGCTGTGTTTTGCTTCAGTACGATTTTAAGCAGATGCTTAAGGCTAAGCACGTCAAGATCTTGTTGACAGAAGAACATGAGTTACTGTAGTGCAATGATGAGAATATTCAAATTTTATGTTGGTCCACAGCCTTATTGTTTGAAGACTTATTCAGAAACTACACCCCCTAGAAGAGGCCCTTTCTGCCATGAGTGATGGCTTTTAATTTTAGAGCTGCTGGACAGCCAAGAAGAGCACTACAGTGGTATTTGTCCATTATATCAGATTTACCTTTGGATTTCTGACCTCTTGTGTATTATTTCTTTTGCCTCTGCCTCAGTGTCTCCATTTGTAAAAGATGGAAAATGGACTTGCACCATCAGAAAAGTACTGGGAGAGATGAAGAGAGCAGTTCAATGCAAGCACCAGGTATTATAATATCTTCTTCAGCTTCAGGTGGCACTTTTTTTTCTGGTTTATTGGGTAACTGATAAATCCTCAGACAAAAATAAATGAAAACACAGTAGGTAGACAAGTTTTTTCTTGGTTCATTTTCCTATGTTTAGCTTGTAATCTGTGTAGGAAAGTAAATGTACTGTTGAAACCATTGGGGCCGGGGAAGCAGCGAGTGCTAAAGGTGAGCCTGCACCCTCCTGACAAAGATGTAGTGCAGACAGAGAAGTCATGGGCTGCACGCTGTGCCATCAATTCCCCCAAACCATGACCTGGAGAAATCACCTTCGAGCTGACAGGGGCTTAGGCAATATTTCAGAATCTGGTCAAGATTTTACAACACCAGATACTGTTTCATTCTCCGGGCTTTTTCTGACCAAAGAATTTTGAACTAGGGCAAACTGTCAAGTATGCAGTGGTTTTGTAAAGCAGACTGCAAGCCAAAGAAAACTCTGCCAAGAACACCGCATTTATTGATAACGGCACTGCATGGCAGCAACAAGGTGGGCAAACAAGCAGGGGCTGGTATGGCTGGGGGATGAGTGTTTGTGGGGCACAGCCGTGTCACCGTGCCCTAAAGCCACTCGCTGCCTTCAGAAAGCTGCTGTTGCTCGCTGTAAAAACGTAAATCAGCACAGATGCAAGTTTGCTCAAAGACTTTTCCCATGCTGGAGCATTTTCGTGTTTCCTGCCAAAGACTGTGTTGCAACCTTTGGCATGTGGGTGTTGTAAGGTTGTTGGTTTTTTTTTATACAACTTCATGATAATCAGGAGCCAGAGCTCATATTGTAGCAATCTTGTGGCACTTCGAGTTCAGCCATTCAGCAAAAGTTATGTATTTCTTCTACTGGTTAAATGAAATGCCTCCATTTTTCTTAATTGTTTCTGACATTTCACCCATTATTTCCTGAGCCTCCTCAAAGGATGTGAATAGTTTGCAATTCTCTTGCGAAAGCAAGTGTGTGCTGCGGAAATCTAAACACCGTGGCATTGCTATAAGCCAGTTC
Source organism: Alectoris magna (assembly GCA_030625065.1). Taxonomy (NCBI): domain Eukaryota; kingdom Metazoa; phylum Chordata; class Aves; order Galliformes; family Phasianidae; genus Alectoris; species Alectoris magna. Next base: position 21,742,532 of record CM060566.1, on the reverse strand, counting down.
TCAAAATACGGGTGGCGGGCCACAGGAAGCGAAGCCATCGACAGAGATCAAAACTCTGTCTCTGATACGGTTGGGGTGGCAACTAAAAGACTTGGGCTGATTTCTCTTCTTCCAGATATCCAGAACTAAACATCAGGAGCAATTAAAAAATTGTGGTCTTTTGTAAATTACTCCCAGAAGAAATCTCAGAAATCTTTCATTTTAGTCATTTCGGTCCGCTGAACCATAAAGCCATTATGAACGAACAAAAAATAGGGAGAGAAAATTGAAATACAACAGTAATTAACAATATGAATACATCAAAATATATCCAGCCGGGGGGATGTTGTCACCAGAGCCCATCACCCCACAGCCAGGTAGGGCACTGGTGGTTTCCTACTTCTTCCCCCAGAAGTGACCACTTCCAGTCAACAGAGTGGATTCAGAATTGCTGCCTTTCCCCCAACCCTGGCAGCCACAGGCAAGGTGTCCACCTTGTTTTCCTTGGAATAATAATTAATAATTCTCATTTGAGGACCTTCCTTTCCATTGCCACATGCTAAATGTCAACAAAGGATTATAGGAAAAATCATTGAAAATGTGCAGCTATCACAAATAGAGATTTCCCTATGGGTTCTCTAATACTTTACAGACAAATGTTAAAGATTTATTGCACATGAACATCAAACATGGTTTTACTACAGTTCTCATTTGGATCAAATTGACACATTTTACATTCATTTTAGCCTAATGAGATTCTTTCACTACACATTATATTCCGAGTGACCTCATACATTAAATTTGTGGCATGGAACAAACCCACTGATATAACAAAACCCATTTCTTACCAACTTTTGGATTTTTTTAAGGAAGGAAAGAAGTAGTTTAACAAAGTCATCTCCAGAGCACTCATTTACTAATTGCTGTGCAAGTGAAAGTAACTCAAGAACTGCACAGACTGTCACGTTATGCCAAATTTTCATTTTCGGTGCTCACAGTTCAATTTCTTTTGAACTTCACAATCCGAATATCCCCCCCCGTGTTTGAACATAGCCCTCATTTTTAAATTTACACGTGAAACATGAATGGGTTTCTGCTCACAGGCAGAGCTCCCTGGAGAATTCTTCCTCTGGTGCTCAGAGTCAGGCCCCAATGTCTGGCCCAATCCCGGCTGCTGGGGTCTGACTTCTGACGGCAGCTCACTGCAGAGACCTTCCCGGCAGCTTTGCACAATGCAATATTTACTTTTGAACACAATTAAGCATTTTCATTTCATTTTATTTATTTATTCTTGAAAAGAAAAGGAAAGAATCCCTCCCAGAAAGTTGTATGTTTTGGCTTATCAAAGCAGTTAGCAATAGAATGTAAGTTTTTAACACCGCCCTGTAATGCTGTGCGAGGAGAAGGTAGCAGATGACCTTGAAAGGAGGTGAAAGGAAACTAGAAAATGTTAATTAAAATTATTAGTGCTGTTTGAGGTGCTTATCTTGTTTACTGCTAAGGTGTTGCTCCCTTCTGCATAATTAGGGGTAATTTTACTTACTTTCAAGTCTGTAATTTTAAATATCACAAAGTTTTATCTTCCAACAAGAAGTAATTCATTATTGGTTTGTATGTAACTGCTTGATGTTTTAATCAATATATGCAACTTCCACAAAGTCTGTTAGAATTTGTCAAGAGGTTTTATACATCTTTTATAGTGTAGGATTAGGCATGGTATATGAAGCTGAAATCCCATTTAGTAATGAAATTTAAACATAATTCTGTGTTTATGATGTGAAGATATATTTTTACTTGATCTGTCCTCTTACATTTCCCTTTATCCACGATTATTGGAGGACAATGATATCTGGAAAACAAACCAGAGTGAAGTTAAATCCATTTGAACACAAAGAGTTACTGTCAGTTAATCCTAATAGAGACAATACCGATTTTTTAACTAAACTGCTTAAGAAATGAATATGTCTTGCATGCATTCAATTTGTTTTAAATCCTAATATGTGGAGCTCTTTGCTGTTGTCTAATATTTGCATAAAATATTTAATCTTGTACTTTAAATTAATGATATTAAAGGTCTAAATGTTTGAAAAATGTTGTTGTCAGAACAATGTAATCTTTTCTCTCCAGACTTCTTCATATAATTGTGGTGCCCTTATCCTAATATACTTGTAACCTTCCTCTACTTTGTCCTGCGCTCAATGTACTCTGCCAGGACTTTCTTAATGTAGAGATTTCTCTATTTTGCAATGTGAAGTGGTGGGGTGGGGAAGCTCCTCCACTCATCGGGACGTGTGGCAGAAGGAATGAGATCCCAAAATGGCCTGCAAGAGGGAAGGGCACAAATGGGTGCTCTGGGCCATGGAACAGTGGATGGTGGAATGTGGGGCTGGAGGAAACAGAAGCCCAAGCCCCACTGCTGGGCACTTCCCTTGGCATGGGCATGGGGCACTTCTAATTTTGCCCGCTCTAGCGGTTGCGATGTAAACATCGCTGCTCTTTTATCTTCAGCAGAGCAATTAATGACATGCAGGTTACTTGAAGCCCTGTAATTTTTTAACCACTGGCATGGTAGGTAGAAAGCAGCATACCATTGCCATGAGGCTTTAATTAAACAGTAAAAAAAAATCAACAACAACAGCAAAAAAAACAACAACTGGAAAATGTCTTCAGGAGTACATATTAAAATAGGCAAGTACCTTCAATTCATTTTCTTAAGTTTATTGAATATCGAGCGGGTTGAAAGTTTGCTGGCTTAATATAATAACAACTTAATACTCGAGTTGTGTAAGGGAATATACCCTCTTTTGATGTGCGTGCGTCGTGTGAGCCAACTGTGCCTACAGGTGGGCTGTGCTGAACTGGTGCTGTCGGGGCACTAATTAATGAAAGTAGTCAAAGCTGCTGTGTCAAAGCTGCTCGGACAGTTCTTCCTGGCTCCTCTCCTCCCCTGGAAGCATTGCTGTTTCATGGTGGCTGCTCAGAAGCAGGGCTACGGCAGAGCAGCCAGGTTGGGGGGAAAAAAAGAATTAATTCAGCTTGGAGAAACAATAGAAGAGGAAGGCAGTAAGGCAAAGAGGCACATGAAGAATCTCAAGAGCAGAAGACAGCAATATTTTCAGGGATTTATGTGGCACTAAAAGGGATGTATTATGGCAAGTAGATGAAAGGACATATTATACTGCCATATTTGATGCATGGCCACATAATCACACTAAACTGAATTTTGAATAAGAATGGAAGAAGATTCCTGTAGTCGATTGGAACTACAGGGAGAATTAAAATAGTAGACCTAATAATCTGAGGAGCTGCTTTCCTCGGGAGTTAACATCTGTACTCCTGAGGAGGAGAGACATAGAGAATTTAACTGCAAGAGCTGTCAGAATTTCACTGGTTTTACGGAATATTATATGAGAATCCAAGCCCCAGCCACGGGCTGCTGTAAGAAGAAGTGGCTGCTCCCACCTTCGTCCTGCATGGCCCTTCCTCTGAACACCTTCCAGCCAAATGATGGTGGCAGCCAAGCACTGACTTTGAGTCCACTTGGCTTGCCCAAGGAAGACTGCAATCTCCAAGCACAACACTGAACTTCATGAGTTTAACCTACCTTGTCCCCAAATCCTGATCTTCCTATGGCTACCCATCTCCCAGTCCAGTGTCTGAGAAAAGAGTATGAACCAGAGCACAACTCTAAAGAAACCTGCTCCAAGTCTCATGTTTGTAACAAACCTCTGAACCTGGGCAGCTTGGGGCTGTTTGTTCCAAACATTTCAAACAGTTCCAGTGACATCTAGTGGGGAGGAAACCCCTGTGAACGGCTCCAGCCTTACGGAAAAATCCCATTATCCTTTATTTTCTTTTAACTCACTGGGCAATAGTTTCCTACTGAAAAAAAAAAATAAAAACATACAACTCAGCTGTGGTTTGTGTGCCATACACCATGGTTGAAAAATAGTTTCATAGTCCACTGAGAATGTCTCCTTTCTGGAAATAGTTCGTGTATTAAGGACCATTTGGAATTTTCTCTGGGACATTCAACTAGGTCTAAAATAAGCTCACGGAAGAAGGTCATCAAGTCTTAAGAAAAAAAAAGATATAACACAACACCTCTTGGAAATTCAAGTTATTCAGAAAACGACAATAAAAATCTCAGCCCAACAGTTGCTATTCTATTAAACATAAATGTAACTAAAGATAGTTAAAGAGATGTAGTTTGCAACCAAACTCGGGTCATCCTTCCTCCCTCCCATCTCACGCTGTCCCCTGCACTACCTCCTGCCCACCCTCAGGACATTCTGTTTCCTGAGCTTGCTCATTAAATGAAGGGATGGCTGCAAACACGGACCACACTTGGCTTACTCACACAGCACCATTTTTCTTTTATTTCAGTCAGGGTGAGCAGAAATCCCCTGTGAAGCCCTCCCCTGGATTCTCCATGCACTTCCCCTTCTTCTCACTGAGCACTGTGTTTGGTCATCCTGTTCTCTGTTAGGCAGCTCGGGCTTCAGATTCATGAGATACAGCTCCATTCAGTGAGCATCACTTCCAAGCAGGTTTCCCAGGTTTCCTGAACAAGGCAGGTTTATCGCCAAGGTGCACGTTCATCTGGGGAAAAGTGGCACTATGCTATTGGGGGAAACTACAAGCATCAGAGAGGTGGCAATTCAAGGTTCACCAAGTTCAAAGCAAGGTCTCAGTGCTTCTCAGACAGAAAGATCAGGACAAAGCAGGGGTGTTTTTCCTAAAATTGAAATATTGCACCACTGATCTTTGGAGGAGTTTTACACATGTAAGTAGTCCTTTTATTTGTTGAACTGGGATCACTGGATTTCTTGAACATTTTCAAAAGCAATACCCGACAAAGAAATGCAATATTACCTTTGAGCCGTGGTGTGGGCGCAGCTAAGCTGACCTTCAATGGCAGAAATCCCACAAGGTCCAGATGCATCAAAGCTTTGAGAAGCATGTACTTGTTTTGAAGCTTGTCCAACCAGTGTAGGCTGTGTGGGCTTCCAAAATTTGTCTGAAAATTTCACAAGAACTTTGTTTCTCCCAAGTTTCCAGCTCTACTCTTGATCCTGGCTGGAGTCTGGACCTACACTCACAAACACGAATTAAAAAAGAATGAGAAACATCGTTTAGCCTCCTTGTTTTTAAAAGTTTCAGATTTATTTTGCAATAAATTTTGGACTCAGGCTCTAAGAATCCTGTTCCTGTGACAAGGGCAGCTGTGTTTCAGCAAAGAAACTGCAATGAGTCACTGGTTTTCTTTCTCTCTCATTTTTGTTTTCCTTAATCCAAGAAAGAAAATAACAATCTAGACTGAAAAATATCAGCTTTGCTCTTTGTGGATGGGAAAGGCAGAAAAGTTCTGTTCCCAGATCTTGCAACAGACTTGGTGTGTGAACAAGACGCTCCACTTCAGCCACCGCATCGCATCGCGTCCAGCTCTCAGCACACAGCCCTGCTCATGGCTGGCCTGTGATTCCTTCTTATTTCCAGAACACAAAGGACTCTACATTTTGTTTCAATGACTTTTCCAAACTATATTTTTTTTTCCACACAGATTATTACTTCTGTTACCGTAGAGACTTCAGGCTCCCACCTGCAGTGGGGAAAGACGCGCTCCAGAGATGCTCTCCATGTTACATTGTCTATGGACAACATTGGAAACTTCTGGGCCAACTGGTCCTTGCTCTTCATCACAGCACACTAATTCAACATCAGCTCGTGCTTGTAAAGCACTCGCAGTTTCGTGGAGAGAAGCAGAAATACTTGTCATGTTCCATTTCCACTTCCTCAAAAATTCTTGGAAAATGTATTTTGTCATTCTTCATTGTAAAATCACCGAGTGGGTTTAATTCTGTTTGTGTTGCATTTGTGAAACAGCAAAAAAAAAAAAAAGCCAACCCAAAAGAAAACCACATTCTCTTCATAGTATTAATTTGGTTTGGTATAAAATCGGTTTTTGCCAAGGAAAATGCATTCCTTTTAGCAAAGACATGCCGTGGTCTCTATTGTACGCGTGAAGGCGTTGAGGTCAGAGGGTAAATTTCTCTTAGTTGCAGCCTATTTCAATGGGCTTAATATCACACGATTAGCAGTGTTTGGGCACTACTGAGAGTGAGTGGAGAGAAAGGAAGGTCAGGTGGATGTCTTGGGAGAAAATCAGAGAGAATTGCTATAAAATATGTGTAGTTAAGTGAGAAAATCAGCGTCTGCTAGCTGTTTGTTTTCATTTCAATTTTTTGGGGAATCGGAGGAAATGTTACGAACACATTGCTTTGGGTTTTATAATTCTGAAGGGAGAAAGTGATGAGGAAGAAGGTGGGAGCTTGGGGAATGTGGATAGGAGGAGAGCACTGACAGCAGAAGCCATAACAGCAATACTATTTTTTTTGTGTGATGATTTCAGTCCCAAGGAAGATGAATTAGGTAAAGAGAGAAAGAAATCACCTAGCCAGGTTCCTATTGGCCTCAGTTGTGAAGCTCTTTGGCCAAAAGCTCCTCCAGGTTCCTGGTGTGAGATGGCAATTGCCATGGCCACCGTCGGGCAGCAGGGACTTCCCCACTCGTGCTTCTAGAGAAGGAGCGACCCGGGAGCAAGGGTGGGGTTTTGATCACCCTGTAATCGTAATTTTGCAAGGGCACTATTCTTCCTCCCTTCGGCCAAAGGAAATGCCCTTCACTGATGATCAAATCCCTAGAATCTCTCTCCTGGGGATGCTTCTGCTGCATTTTCCAACCACAGCAGTCAAGGCGAATGGGCTCTCCCGAGCCTCTGCCTTATTGCACCTGACTCACTTCTTGAAAATTATCCCCACAGCCCATTTCAGAGTGATTCATAATAACCAGGGTAGGACTGAGAATCTCTTCAAATCTGTAGGAACTCCAAGAAAGTAGGAGGTGTGCTCAGACAACACACAGCAGCACAGAGAGCCCAGAGAAGTTGACACCTGCCTTGGAGATAGCCCGTTCCTGATCTGCTGATGTTTCATGGCTGTTAATAAAGTTAAGTTTAGGAGACATTGCCTTCAGTATTTATCAATCATATCTATTGTCCTTCAGGGGATGCTGGAAGCCCCTCCATGCGGCAGACCACCATCCAGTGCAATAAATAAACGCATGGGAGGACAATGCTATGGACCTTCCTTCCACACTGCAGCTGCATCCAGCCCTGGTCAAGTGAGGAACTCCAGTTTCCCTCCTTGCCAGGATTTCCACTACCTGCACTGGGGTTCATTCCCAAGTGGATGGTCTGTTTCCCAGAGAGGAAAAGTTCCTTGCTGGCTGCTGCTGTTGTGTGCTGGCTCAGGCACCGAATTGTAACCACAAGGTCTCAGCCCTTCAAGAGGAATTAAAGTGTCTGAAGCACATTGCTGATAGGTGGCTTCGTGGGGCTCACACGAGTGGAGCAGCCCCTCTGGGGGCATTGGGGGTGTCAGCCCCATCCCCTGCATCACACACAGGCACTGCACGCTGAGCTCAGGCAAAAACCATGTCAAAGAGGCAAAACAAAGCGTATTGTGTTTGGTCTATCTTGCAAAAAATTATGCATTGAACAAGAATACTGTGGAAGCAGAGTGAGAGCGGTGTACACGGCAAAGTGTCTTGTTGCTTCTCTGAGACAAAGGCAGACAAAATTAATCAGCAGTGATTTGTTGTGCCAGAAAATGCACGCTCCTGACTATCTCTGTGGCAGATTATTGCCAAGGAAATAGTTCCTCAATATCCAAGGCACATTCCTGACCTGTATATTATGAAGTTATTTCTGCTTTATGATTTGTAACCTGTAAAATGCCTGTGATCTTAATAAATGAGAGCTTGTTGCCTCCTGAAATCCACTGTATTTCATCTTTTGCTTTCCTCCTTTGGCAGTGTTGTTATTTAGACTGAGTTAACATTAGTATTCTCTCTGAGCATATACACTTCCATGAATCCGATATCATCGCCGCGAGCTAGCACCCTTAGGACGCTATGACACCATCCATATGACATATGATCATGGGTGGAAGCATAGCTGGAGGCTTTATGGAAAACACTGAGGATTTCCCAATCTGCACTCTTTTCTTTTTTTCTTCTCCACAAAGAAGTGCCGTGGACTTTTTTAATTGCTTCATCAAGCCTATGACCCACAGCTCGGTCTCCAAACTTAAGAGCAAACCCACAGCAAGCAAATTACACGGGGCTGCCTTGTCAAAAGTCTTCCTGCAGGAGAGTTGAAATTGCTCGAGGTACAGCCTGAAAATAGTGGTCAATGCACAGAACGTTTTTGTGCTCTTTATTGGGATTTCCGTGCTTATAGTGGAGGCAGAAGTGGGGTGTTGCCCTGGGGGGGGAGACTGCATGTCCTGGGAGCCACCCCCAGTCTGCCATATGGGAAAACCGAGATTCTCAGAGCATGAAGAGCGAGCGAATGCTTTGACCCTCTGTGTGATCCAAATTATTTCATCCGTTCTCAGCTCGCTGCATTTTCAGGACCAAGGAGGATGCTGTGGCGCTGCCAGCAGCCCTGGTGAGAGCAGGGCTGTGGGTGGGAGCACCCATGCTAACCAAGCACTGCAAGAGGTGCAGGGAGGGCAGCGCCCACCCCCAAATCCCTAAAGCAATTCCAGCCCTGAAAAAGCCAGACATCCCCCGAAACACTTTTATGAGTGCACATGGAGAAACTGCGGAAAATATAACTGTTTGTGAATAAAATGGAAATTAGTGCTGTTGTGTTCACCTGTAAGTTTTCCTTTAAAGCCAGTGATTGCATTTGAAACCTGCAATTCTCAACAAAAAGAGAAAAGTTCAGTGCTGATTGCTGGATATTTGGACCTCCCAGTGCAAACATTAACTGGCTGAGAGGCACTCTGGAATGTAATGAAGGAAACAATACTGGGAAGTGAGCCAAGCGCAGAAACACTGGCGCCTGCAACCTAGGGATTTGCCTCCTAGTAATAGGAGCTGAACAAGGCCCAGCACTTCTGTTAGGCTGGAAATGACATACTGTGATCCTTGACTTAGCCAAAGGGATTTTAAATGGAGGAAAGAGCTGGCAAGACAAAATCTCCTGCACTTTTCACAGTGTTTTCTAAAACAAGCAAAGGAAATCGGGAGAAAAGACTGTAGTCTATTACATTTGATCCAGTTAAGTCAAGAGTGGAAGCTTTTTAACTGCTGTTATTATTTTTTATACTTTCTCATCATGTCGCACCACCCAGAAAGCACAGACATAAAGCAGAAACTTGAAACCGCTTTCATTCAAGAAGAAGGGCACCCCAACATTGCGTTATTGACAGGAGGTCTGAAAAAACTGACAGCTGCAGAAATTGTACAGTTGAAGTTCAATTCCCAGGAGCGGGAACGATGTACTGATGGTATTAATTCCGTTTGGAATTGTTAAAGTAAGAAAAGGTTATGGGCAGAGGAAGGGACCTGGTATTTTTTTCTTGTAACAAAGGCGAACCTTCCTTCTTCCCTGGTGTCCTTGGACTGTCATCTCCAACCTTTTGAAACTGTATCTGATTATCCATGTGGCAATTAATCATAATTAAGCAGGCTTGAGATTTGGAAAGGTACAAAGAAGGTGGCTATAGATCTGGCTTTTGTCCTGAGTAACCTCTTTTTTTTTCCTCCTTCTTTTTTTGGCTGCTGAATCTCACGTTCGGAGCCACGGCAGGGAGGGCTGCAAAACCCAGGCAAAAAAAAAAAGAAGAAAAAAGAGGCAGAAATAACAGAGAATATAAGTGTGTGTGTGTGTGTGTGTGTGTGTGTGTGGCACCAGGGCCATAGGCATCCCGGTTGCTCTTTCTTTCTCTTTTTGGACGCTGCAGTCCCTGGAAACTTTGTTCCAGCAAACTTGGACGCAGCCCGTTTCCAAGAGGAAGCAAGGTAACAAATTACCTTTCTAATGCCAAGTGATTTGGATCCATTCTTACAAACCAGATTTTTTCAATTTATTACAGGAAAACATTCAATCATTATACGCTGGCACTCTGTCTGGGGCACATGGAATACCATTCTACCCACCCCGCCCACATCCAGTTTTTAAAAGCTTAGTAAGTCCAGAATGTCTTCTTATTAAATGTTTTATATATTTATAATTAAAATACTGGGCTGGCATTAGAATCATTTTAACAGATGTAACCTGACACAGGCTTTCTCTGCCCAGGGTCAGGCTGGGAAACAATGGCTTCTTTAACTCCTGCCTTCTGCTCAGGTTTCTGTTTGCACATGGGTCCAATTTGTCCCATTTATGATTAGGTTTAAGTAAGTTGATGTGCTATTTATTTAGGAGAATTGCCATTTCAGACTATTACCATATTCCCCTACAATATACATTACAGTGTGGTCTATGCCTGCACTGTCCATTATTAGGTTATTATAGTCCCGAATATGGTCCCAATTCACCAAAACAACAACAACTAACTTGATTCAGGCATTAAGTGATTTACTGCAGCTCTTTATGTTGGAATTAATGTACGTACCGCTCGCAAAAGCCAACACCCCCCTCCTCGCCCCCAACCCTAAAGGCTTACAAAGGCCATGTGCTGCCATGTGAAAGAGACTTAAATGTTGGGATAATTGATTTAAATATCAGATATGGACTCCGGGCAGGGAAAAGCGAAGGGCAGGGTCTGCCTTTTTGCAGAGCACCAGGCAAGGTGCTGCTCACACTTTGCATGGCAGGATTGGGCCCCTCCATCTGCGTGTGCTGCTGGGAACACCTCACTGTCCCTTCCCATCCCGCAGAGCTGGGAGCCCCCGTTTCTCTCCGCTACCCATAACATATGTTTGCTCCACCTTTGACGCAGCACTGAGGAAATGTGAGGGTGATTTACAATGACCGGCCTCAAGCACGGGGCTGGCCCTTCGCTTCCCCACTCTGCAAACACAGCCCCTGGCCCTGCCTCAGCGGAGAGCGGAGATTGAAGCCAAAGGGCTTTTCAGCAGCTCTGCAGCTCCCCCCAGCTGTGGCAGCACGGCCCCAGCCCTGCCGACCTGCACCCTCCCTGCTTTCATCCCTGGCCTACACCCAGCACAGCACCCATGCTGGTGGGCAGGAGCATCTCCGCCTGCGGGCTCCAAAGCTCCCCGTGCTGTCCATCCCTGTCCGTGGGTCCAGCACACGACCAACACTTGGAATTCACCCAATGATAATTTCAATCCACCGCGCCATGCACCCTGTGCTCGTTGGCACTGCACCTCCTGCCCTGCAGCAAGAGCTCCAGCTTCCATCAAAGAGGTTCACAGCCTCCTTAAATGACTGCATTTCAGTGCTGTGCCAGGCATGAACCCTGCACCAAGGAAGGAGAGGAGGTGACTTCACAGCAGCCCTGAAGCCCATAGTAGTCAGGGCATCTACTCGAGCAGTGGCCCACTGCAGGCAGAATTTCTGGCTTTTTGAGCTAAGAAGGCAGCCATGAGACTGACTTTTCATTTCTGCTGCAGACGCAGCTCAGGAGGTGTCAGCGAGGCCAGGTGGCATGCAGAATTATTTCAGTGGGAGGAGAAAAAGTGCAAGAACCTCTTGTTCTGGACTTGGTGGACCTAATGGCTTTTCTCACAGTGGCCAATCAACTAATGCACTTCCAGGCCAAGGCAAAGGCTGTGAATGGAGATGGAATTCCAGCTGGCTGCATGCATTGCTCAAATGAGAGGCAGCCAGGAGCTGTAAGAGATGCTACCATTGCAGGCAAGGAGAGCCTCAAAATTTTGGACCCATCTCTGCCCTGTCCTCAGGCACCTAACATGCACATGTTGACTTCTGTCCTTACTGGGCTCTACTGGTCTGGGATTTGCAAGGCACACAGTGAGTAAATCACACACATATCTGGTTCAGTTTACACTTCTGTGGTGCATGATTTGTCCTGAGAATAACCTGTTAATAAATCAAACTGAGCCCCACAAGAGGTTGGAAATGAAGTTAAATGCTTCACCATCTGGGATTCAGCCATGGCTAGGTTCAATATTTGGAGTGATGGGGAGATAAAAAGCAATTGTAGTTGCATATTTACTACTCTATTTCACAGAGATAAGATGATAGAGTAACTTCGGTTGTCCTTTTCAGCAGGGGCTTTAATCTGAGCTTACTTAGACATCGTCACAAAAACAAGAGGACTAAGTGCAAGGCTTAAAAATGCAAGTCCAGAGCCTGTGAGAGTTCTGCCTTTTGGAGGTGAGATGGATTTCTGCATTTGGGATCCCTGCCCACCTCCTCCAGCACCCTGCCTGCAGTGCATCGCTTTAGGGACCCCATCCAGGTCATTTGGAAGTCGGGCTTGCAGCCTGCTGCAGACACGGAGCCACAGCATGTCCAACTGTGAGAACTTGGGAAAACCTGCTTGGCAAAGCCTCCTTCCTTTCCCTTTGGTTGAAACCTCTCCACACATATATATATATATATTTTTCCTTTCCAAATCCCTAAACTAACCAAAGCTTGTGAATTTCGCCTGAATTTGATCAAAGACAATAGGGAATTTTAAACTAAAGAGAGAAAAATCAGAGTAGCAAGAAAAAAACACACTTCTTATTTATGTTTTCGTTGGTGGTGGTATTTTTTAATCCTACCATGGATTCCTCCTGCAGTCACCCCCCCTGCACACCCCGAGCACAGCCCCTGGCAACTGCTGCCTGCTGCAGATGGGGCATGCACAGAACATGCGGCCCCGCAGAGCTGGCACACAGATGTTGGCATCCTGCTCTCCAGCCAGGCTGTGTTTTGGGGAGATGGCACACTGCTTCCCCATGGGAAGGGGGGGTGTCCACTACTGCTGCTGGTAGCTCTGTTGCTGTGTTCGGCCACAGCATCCATCCCTGTCGCCCAGCCCTTCCCATGGTGGCATCAGATGAGCTGACTCAGGAATGCCTTATCTTCCTACTGTAAATCTTGTCTCTTCATTGTCTTCTTTTTCATTTTTGCTGCTCCCATCACAGTGATCAAGCTTTGGGCTCACCAGCACCAGAAGGATTCACTCTGGAAAATACTGAGCAGTGAGCTAGATTCTGGTCCAGCCACATGCAGAGGATGCTGAGCAATCTCAGTGAGTGTAGCTTGGCTGCTCAGACCATTCCTGTTCAACTTCTGAAAGACTTTTGTAATGTCTAAGACCTCATTTGTGTGGGTGAGAACCACACCTGAGTTTAAGTCTTGCTTCCCTTTGCTTTCCAGCCTTGATTTCTGTCCAGAGAGGTGGTGGTGCCCCATCCCTGCAGACACTCAAGGTCAGAGTGGGGCTCCTGAGCACCTGATGGAGCAGTGGCTATCCCTTCTCAGTACTGGGGAGCTGGACCAGATGGCCTTTAGAGATCCCTTCCAACTCAAACCATTCTGTGATTCTACAGACTATGAGCAATGTGGGGCAGTGTTTCCCATCCTGACATGTCCTGCATTCTCCTTGTACACAGGAAGCAACATTCATAATCAGGATGTTATATCCTGAATGCTGAGAAATGGACGGAGGAAAGAGTAGGAAAGCTCAGAAGTAGAAGCAGATTTGCCAGTTCCCTTCAGTCTCAGGGGACCTGGTAGCTGAGCACTCTTTAGAAATGTTCACAGAGCTTACGCCCTACACTACAACCCTGCATCACTTCTGTCCGGCAGCCCTGGGGATCTCTAATGCAAAAGACAAAAGCCAGAAAAAGCTATGAAATGCTGCCAGCAGATTGCAAGAGAAATTGCAAACCAGAGGGTGGCTTGGGGGCTGGCAGACAAACGGGGCCCCACCTTCTGCTCAGAGCAGGTCCAGCAAGAGCAGCCTGGGCTGGCTGGAAGTGTCTGTTCAATGAAAGGAATAGGAAATGTACATGCCATTGCATTTCCCCAAGGCTCCTTACGTCAGAGTTCTGCTCTTAGGCCAAATATAATACAGCTCCCATTCCTACTACAGCCTTACAATTATTGAGAAGTCTTGGTCTGCCCCCAGATCTGGGGCCACCGAAGGGCCCCATGAGCACCCAAGGCTGTCTGCCCACGTGCAGAAGGATGAGCTGTGCTACACAGCCCTGCCAGCAGCTCCTCATCTCTGCTATGGGATTGCGATTTCAGTTTTCAAACTTTTTCTTTTCCCCAAAGCGTTCAGCCTGGTGGACCTGATACCCGGAATAAGCCTGCCTTTTGGGGATTGTATATTGCTATGCACAGTCTATAGCTTTGCATATACCTGCTGGTGTATGCATATAGGTATGTGATTGAAGTTCATTTCTCAGGAGCCAGTTTTTCAGACTGTCAATAGTGGGTTTTAGATTTGACTAACTTTGTAGGAAGGGACGTCTGGAGGTCATGCAGTCCCACCTCCTGCTCCGAGCAGGTCCCGTGAGATCAGCTGGTCTTGTCCAGGCACACACTGAGTATTCCCAACGTACACAGTTCAGATATCTGTGTAGCAGATATAGATACACTTCCAAAATATGCAGACATAATGTAGCCTCCCCCAAGCCATTTACACTGAATTCTCAACAGTTTGGGGGGCTTTTTTTTTTTTTAAGCATTTCTGAGCAGTGATCTTTCTAAGAGCGGCGCTCAGCTCAGGGCTGCAAACGGTCGCAACAAAACACACTGTTTAAAAGTCTGTTGTAGTACAGATCAAACCAAGGAAACCTCATCCTGCCATCTGGAGTCCGCCCGAGCAGTGGAACGGAGCCAGGTTTGCAGAGGTGATCACAAACCCATCCACCGCCACGGTGCAGCGCAATGGAGCGGGAGGCAGCCATGCTGTACTAGCTTGGCCTGAGGCAGGCAGTGCCAGCAGGGATACAGCCCGGGCATCCCCATGGGAGCCAGCTGGCCTCCTCCAAACCCTGCTCAGTGTTCAATCACAACACCTCTCTCTCTCTTTTCTTTTCTTTTTTTTTTTTTTTCCTCTGATTTGCTTCATGTTTACTCTGGCCTTGAACCGCTTAGCTTTGCTCCAGGCACAAAATCAAGAGGCTTTCCTCTTGTTCTGCTTCTACCTGGTCTCGGATACAGCGAACCAAATCCTCGAGGAAGATTTAACACTCTTCATATTGGTTCCCTCCATAGTAAAAGGAAAAAAAAAAAAAAAGACCCCATCCCCACAAAGCCAGATTTTAAGGGCTGGGAGCAAGCATTCTCCTCCCTGTCTCTAAGGAACAGGAGGGATCTTATTTATTTCAGCAGAATCATAGAATGATTAAAGTTGGAAAAGGCCACAATGATCACCGAGTACAACCCCAGCCCGTCCTCACTGCGCCCACTGAGCCGTGTCCCTCAAAATATACATTAGCTATCATGATAGGGAGGTGTGGATGCTCTCAGATAGAGAAAACTGCTGGCATAAAGCTGCAGCTGGCAGACCAGTGCCATGTGTGCTTCCCATGTACTCATGACCTTGTAGAACTGTGTGGAATCCCTCTGTAAGGCAACTGCTCTCACCACACTTTGGGACACCCTGAGAAAATAAAGCACCTGAAGGCCCCATTCCATGACTTAGGCCATATTTTGCTTTCATCCTCTGTAAACCAGTTGGAGCCTCCCTCCTGGTCTTGGCCCATTCTGGATCAGGCCCAAGGAGCTCACCATGCTGTTCTGGTGCAGCCCACAGCAGAGCTGGGGGCACAGGGGATTGCAGCACTTCACTTGGCTCTACGGGTCCGCAAAGTGTGAATTTCCTGTTGGCTCCATTTCATGTATTCTGAATTTTCTTCCCTTTTTTTTTTTTTTTTTTTTTTTTTTTTTTTTTTTTTTTGGTGGCTGAGCTCTTCACCCCAGAGCTGTGAGGAACATTCAGGAGGAAAATGAAGGGCAGGAAATGAAGTTCCTGAGTGCTGAGGGTTTTGCTGCGGTGAGAGTAAAGCTGCAGCTGCACGCGGCGGTGGGAAGACCTGGCTGCCCTGTGAGCTCCCAGCAAACATCAGCTCGCCATCCCACCACACTTTCACCTTCAATGCATCAAAGGGCTGGCAGCTATGCATAGCTGTTTTGTAGGAAGAAATAGAGCAGGTTACATGCTTAGCCAATGCAAGACGGCACTGTGCCATGCTGATGGATACCCGCAAGTAGACAGACTTGCCAGTTGCTTGCCCAAATTCAGGTAAAAACTCTGGTAAGGATTTCAAAGCCTCTCTGTCCCCTGATTTTGGAGGGGAGGTGCGTCCATGGAGTGCAGCAATAGATGGTCCTTCAGCACCGAAGGCTTGAAGACACTTAGACACCCACGGCAAGTGCCAACACAATTCCCAGTGGTTTAACTTAAATGAGGAATGTGGCAGTCAGGAAACCAAAGGAAGGATATTTGAGTGAAGACTGATTGTGCGGTTGCGTGAACCCAGAGCTGGAATTTCTTCATTTCCAGACTTAACGAAGTTGGCTGAGTTTCTTCTAAAACCAAACAATTCCCGTGAGACTCAGCCCCACCTCCTCGTGCCAGGATGCACACACAGCTCCCACTGCCAGGCAAAGCATCACTCCCAGGAAAGTGACCGTCTTTGAAGACTGTTCAAATCACAGCTTAAACACAAATCTCTGTAGTCGCTTCTGAGAACAAATGTAAGCCCAGAAAGCAGATCTTGCTTTGCTCTACACCATTTTGGCCTCGGTGGTTCTACGTGGGAAATATCAGCAATTTTGTGGTCCAGCTCATTATTTGCTTTGTACAGGAGTGGTGTGTTTAAGGCCAAGGAATGAGCTCTGCTCCTCATTCACGTAATCAAAGGGTCGACTATTCCTACTGATATTTAATACATTTCATCTCCGTCTTTTAATGCATACATTGAAGTATACTGTGTCTTTAAAAAAGTCTCAGCTTTGACTGTTAATTTAGCTTCCCACATACAGTCTCATTTACTGTTATCTATTTTTATTCTCACTGGGGATTAGGTAAGCAACTAGCAGTATCTCCAGCTGTCCTTTTTGCATCACTATTTGAAAACTGTGTAGACCACAAAGAATGTAATTACAAAAACAAATTGCTGGTACAACTGCTCTGTTAATAAGCAGGGACCCGTTCGAAGTTCTGAAACTTAGAGAGGCTGTTTTAGTCTTCAGTTTTCATTAAACTGTGGCTACAGAGAGCAGATATAATTGCATTTCTTTTCCTTTTAAAGGCTACAGGTTAGCCCAAGTAATTTGTATATAGCTTTTTTTCTCTGTAAGTCCGAATCAGCTCTCTCAATGGAAAACATTACATCGGAGGGGTCATTCCACAAGTGTTTTGCATTAGTGCAAAAAATTGCATTCATGTACTAAGATGTTTAAGCACCTACAAAGTTGTCGCCAACCATCTGCACTGCTGGTAGCACTAAATCAGCCGGGTACATACGTAAAGCCAATGTAATTTATCTGTCAGGCCGTATTTCATTTAAAACATATTCCTGTAAAATATGAAATACTTAGAGGCACCCACTTTCCCATTTGAGTTTGATGTTTTCCATTACTGCGCGAGTAAAACTGTCTTTTTAATGGAGCAAGAAAATCTTCGTACATTGAGGCTCTGCCATTAGGAAAGGGGCTCTGATTTGCATTATGTTAATAGGCAATTACCAGCATATGAGAAGTGGAGAATCTCGCATGCATTCACGCTCTGGGGGCAGCTCCCTCGGCTCCTCTCCAAAGCCCTTGGCCTTACAGTGGGGCTGGCTTGTATGAGCCTTCCTATTGCATCTCCACATAGAACAGGAGCACCTGATCCAAAGAGAACACAGAGAAGCCAAGGTGCTGCTTCACGGTTTTGCAGATAAAGCCGGGTGAGCTTTATGAAGCTTGAGCTTCATCTTTGACTCAGATTTATGTGACGAAGCCATCTAAGTCTGGAAATACTTCGTACTGTGTTTTACCATTCTCCAAGATCTGATAGACTTACATGTTATGTAGGCTACAGCGCAACACATTCATTTGTAGGGTTCATGATCCGAACTGTTTACACAGAAAATCTGGACTGGAGATGGAGGGAGAAATAATGTTATTTTGTCCTATTCTGCAAGGTGCAGTGTTAATAAAACATTTCCAATAAACAAACTAACCAGCCATAAGCTGCTGCTTTTAATATAAGATGCAAAGTCTCGATATGATTTTTCCAGATCCTACCTCTGATTAATGACATACCGCTCTGGCTGAATTTATGTTCAGGGAAAGCACAGGGTGTGCTTCCTTCCCAAACAGAAACAAGATGTGCAGTCTCCTTTACCTGCACCATATGCCCAGTGAGCTGGAGGAGCAGCTGGGACACAGCCTGGGGGATGCAGAGGATGTTAAGGTTTCACCCTCCCACCCAAAAGTCCACTGCAAAGGAAACTGGAGTGAAGAATGCCTCATTTGAACATACGTGGTTTTCTCCTAGCAAAACAAAAGATCTATCCCTAAGCTCTGATGCCTGCTTCCAGCTGGGGTTAATAATTATGAACTATGAATTTTGTGGGGGTTGGAACTAAATGATCTTTAAGGTCCCTTCCAACTTAATCTGTTCCACAATTCTAATTTGCTGCTTCATGTCCAGTAGGAACACATGGAACAGCCCTGGACGACACCATGCAGCACCTTGCAACGTCAATAATGCTAGGGATGAAGAAATGTGATTTGAACTGCCACTGAGAAGCCAAGCATGCAGAATTTTGTCAATTCACATAGCCCTGGTCTTAGGACAAGGATGTCAGACCATCTGCAGGTAGAACCAGCACTTCACCACTGGTGTGCAGACAGAGGAGAATCTCATACCTAAATGGCTCTTGCTCTGCCCTTCTACTTCTACTTCTCCCCCCCCCCCCCCAAACACAACAGAAAGGTTTCCTTTGGAAAGATTGCCAGCTGCCTGCCAGGAACAGCTCCTCCGGAGGACGCAGAACGCTGGCAGCAGGGGAGAAAGCAGAGGATGAGCTGCAAAGATGGAGGCTTTTGGGAAACTCCACAGCCTGGAAATGGGGGGGGGGGTGAGGGGTGAGGGGGGAAGACAAGCCCTTGCTGATGCTGTTGGTCTAACTTTTAAATCAGTTTTTAATTGCATGAAAAGCCATCCTCATCCTTTTTGATTACGTCCTTCTATTACCCTCAGAACCACAGCATTTGAACGTCTTATTAGTAAAAGCTATTTTGGAAAATAAAACTCCTTTGGAATATATGAGGATTAACACTGTATATAGACCACGATGGCTTAAAAGATATTGTTATGGTCTATTGTGCAAATACATATTTACTAGAGCTTTTGAAATACAGATCATGCAAATATGTATTCAGGGACTTTTAAAAATGCAGATTATTGACCTGACAGATCATAAAGGCTCCTTTGAAACCATTCTGGGTTACAGTATCATGTAAATACTTATTTAGGCAATTTTTAAGAATCTTTTCTACTACAGTCAGTGAAAATCCTCATGAAAACAAACGTTTTGCTCACCTGACAGCCACAGCCATTTCAGAAACTCAGCATCTCCTCCTCCCATGTTTGCAGAACCCAGCTCCATCCACCCTGGGGTGGCAGAGCCGTGTCCTGCAGGGCACAGCACCGCATCCCAGGGAGGTGGGGATCACCTGGGGCAATCTGAGGCTGAAACAAGGGATGGGGTGTGGAGAAATGCAGTGAGACTCCAATCCTTTTACAAAGCACTTGTATATGCTGCAGCATCACCCACAGCCAGCCCAGACCAAGCATCTGCCGTCACCCCATAGCTGGGTAAAGGGAGCAGGCCCAGGAAAAGAATTCCCCATCCCTCATTTGTTTAGAGCTTGCTTCCCACAAAAGGGCAAGAAGAGGGCTTTGATGATGTAATATTTTATGGCATAAGCAGAAAAATGAGACATCATCTCGCTCAGGCCATAGAAGCAGCCAGCTTGGCAAAACCCCCAGCTCCTGCAACATTTATTTGGTGCACTTCAGCTCATCAGTTTGGGAAGGACAAGAACACTCCTTATCAGCAATGTCCTGAACAACTGACACTGAGGTTATGGATGCCCCATCCCTAGGAGCATTCAAGGCCAGGCTGGATGTGGCTCTGGGCAGCCTGGTCTGGTGGTTGGTGACCCTGCACATAGCAGGGGGTTGGAACAGAATGAGCATTGTGGTCCTTTTCAACCCAGGCCATTCTATGTTTCTATGACTCTATGATTCCCAGCTTCAAACGGTTCTCTTATTACTCACGGTTGCGTCAGTAAAACGAAAGCATTGGTTAATCCGCTTACAGGTGTGCGAGTGAGAAGGGAAAGCAACTTGTGTACGTGGCCCAGTAGGAGAGAGGCTGTAATGTTTTGTTACGTGTTATAATAACACAGGCTTCCAAGAATGCGTGCATGTGTGTGAAACTGATTGTGCCAGGTGATTGTAACATTCCTGGAGCACAGACACTGTCTTGATGAATAGCGGTGTAAATGCTCCAGCAATTTTGCACATAAATGTGTCAGCTCTGGTCTACATAATGGAGAGAGGTCCTTTCATGGACTGGATAAAAGCGAGTTTATGAATCATGGAAAAACACGCTTCCCATGAAAAAAAAAAAAGAAGAAGAAAAAAAAAAAGGCATGTTATGTGAATTTTCTTCCCAAAGTCCTCCAAAAAAATAAAAGGCCAACCTGGAACCTGGCCAAAGCATTTTAGTGCTCTTTTATCATTCTGATGGTCGAGGAGAACCATTCCTGGTGATTAACAGGGGTGTGTGGGGTTTTTTTTTTAAGTTACAACTACAAACAAAAGATAATAAATTCAATTTTCATTAGGGTAGAATTACTGTTCTCTTACTAGGAGCAGGAACACACCTTAACAAAAACTCCTTGTTACTTTCTCTCTGCAGATCTGGCTTCTATTTTCTTCGGCTGTAGGAAGGTTTGACTTAACATTCACTATTCAACGAGGCACCATAAAATCTCCCACAAGAAAATTTACTGTAGGTGTACAGTAAATCACGTATGGGGTATGCAAGCTCATTTACAAAACAGACTCCTGCCATTGTATGAGTGACAATTAAGGGGCGTACCTCAAGTACACCCCATTTTTAAGGTCTTTTGTCAGAAATCAGACCACTAAAGAGAATAGAAGTGTCTCACAATGTTACAAACTTAAGAGCGTAAGAAAACTAAAGTTTGGAAGAATTGACACAACTGTTTCCTGGGAAATCTGAAATCAGCTCCTGCCAATGCTGCTTGATGTGCGTGACACCACTGGGATGGACACACAGCCACAGCCCTGCATTAAGTTCTGCTGTAGAAGGTGGCAAGCAGATGTGGCTCCTCTGCTGGAGCCCCACTTGTCAGCAATTCCCAGCTGAATCACAGCTCTGGGTCCACTGGGAACACTGGCGCTGTTAGAAATGGTTGCTCCTCTGCACACTGCATACTTGGAGGTGCAAACAACCACCTCCTTGTTGCATCTGGGCTGAATAAAATAACAAACACTGACTTTCATTTGTGCAAGGATGCTGAAAGCCCGCACCGAGGTGCCTAGATTAAACTCATTTCCATTTCATTTCCCATACTATCTAAGGGACAAGCATTGCTCTTATTTTGATGACAAACTCCTATCCAAGTGGGATCTTGCTTGGAACTGCTGAAGATGGAGTCAAACTTCCCCCTGCCCTTTGGGTTTTGATGCATTTCCTGTGTTACATCTTCTATCCTTCTTTCACTGCTGTTTTATAGAGAGAAGAAATGATTTTGTGTATTGAGGCCTCCACCTTTTATGGAGAAGAAAATTTTAGGTATGCAAGCTCATCAGCATCATCACTGGGCCATCTCCTGTTATCATCTGCTTAGTAAAGGAGTCTTGGCAGCAAGAATTAGGGGATTTGGGGAAAACCGATCCCACAGTAGGGCCATAAACAGAGCACCTGAAGTAGCCTCGTTCCTCTGGGAGTACTGGGGGAAGTGAGAAGCTGGTTACTGCACAGACAAGTGACTGTGAAATCCTGTTTTATTCTTCCTGCAATAAAAGTGTGTTAGTTCGTTAGGGACGACCGCGCCGCAGCGGTGCCACTTCCATGTGGGGCAGTGGAGCAGCACATGTGGGGCTGGGCCCCATCGCTCCTCCCAAGACCAGAATAGTCCCAACACCACCAGCAGAGGTTCCACCAGGCAGAGGGCTCCTGCTCTGCACCCTGAGCTGCTGCTGACCACAGGGCTGTGTGCACCTCCTGCACACGTGCACTTGGCCACGCTCGTTTGGCCTTTGGATGTTAATTCCTGCTGCACAGAAAATGCGCACTGCTCGTGTTTGTGAGCAATACACATAATTCAGACTGGCTTTAATTTGCCTGGATATGTTGCTTTATGGGTTTTTTTCCAGTAGAGTCTGGTAGCTGACCTCCATTGTAAGCTGCACCTGGGCAGCAGTGAAGTATCGCTGAAAGGGTGAAGGGCTCTGCAGGTCTCCTGTCAGTCTTTGGTCTTCCTTTCTTTACCTCATCACAGCAAACTACTCATGTTCTGTTATGCAAATACTGGTTTATGGAGGGTGCATTCAGATCAGGGACATGGCTCAGTGGGCACGGTGGGGATGGAATGGCAGTTGGACCCGATGATCTTAGAGGTCTTTTCCAGCCTTAATGATTCTATATTTTCTTCAAGGGAAAAAGTCCAGTGATGGTATTAGGTTGCCCCATATGAGCATGGTTAGATCAACACTCTTCCTTAGGGTCTTATTCTCCCTCAGCTGAATGAACTTGGTGGCTTCCCTCTCAGTAAGGACAATGGTACAGAATCAAGCCCATACATCTGAAATATAAAAAGCTTTCCAGGTAGATAATAATGAAAAGGAAAATAAAACTGGTAACTATGTGCAATGGGAGCTGTACTGGGGTTTTCCACCAGCCTAACACTGCTCCTGTACAGAACACTCCCTCTTTGATTTTGTTTCCATAATGAAATATAGAAAACAAACAAACAAACAATACCAACTCTTTTTGCTGGATGATGCATAGCCAAAAGTTTTCTGGACCTTAACAGGAAATCACCGTAGATCAGCTCACGTTACTGAGGCTGAAGTTGTATGTTTAGAGGCACGGCGCAGAGTTTCTTACAACTTCATCTACCTTCCCAATCATCAGGCTATCAGTGATACCTTTTAGATTAATGAGAAGGCAAAGAAACATCGCTGAAAGTGTAACCCAAGCACGACAGAACCAATAACGCTCATGGTTTTAGTTTATGCAGCACGGCTTCTCTTCCCAACCCCTGCCTCGAATGCATCCGTTTTCCTTACGCCTCTGATCTCAAATAACCTTGGAGGTTTCACGCAATGCAGAGGAACCCCAGAAAATAATCAAGGTATTTTGTGAAATACTGCTTAGTCTCTGGGATAAACCTGGAGCACTGACTTGTATAGCTGGAGGCTTATTTTTAGATCCTCCAGAGAATATGTGTGGAGAAAGGAAAGAGAGAGAAAGAGAGGGAAAGGAAGAGAAAGAACAATTTAGGTAATCATAAAGCAGATTTCTTTTTTTTTTTTTTGCTAAGATTATTTTATAAAATGTAGCTGAAAATATATTTACAATCAAAATGGGTTTATTGCGATTTTAAGGCCTTTGCCTAAAAAGAAAAAGAAAGAAAATAATGTTAGCTTTGCATCAGCTCCTCCAAGAGGCCAAAACTGTAAAAAAAAACAAATAAAAATAAAGAATAAATCAAAACAAACCAACCAGCCCCAACAATCCCAAACCAAACTCGGTGAATGCGTCAGTCTTCATGAAATGATTGGAACGGCCAACGTGCAGCCCAACCCTTCTCTCGGCACGCAACGGGAAGGCCGTCCCTGGAGAATAGAGGGAATCTCAATAATCTGAAAGCATAGGGCAGTGGTAAATTGTCATTTTTTTTCTTTTCTTTTTTTTTTTTTTTCCTTTCCCATCCCTTTCCTTCCCTTGAATGGTGAGGTCTTTGCAGTATGGCCAGGAGGGAGCAGGCTGGGTGAGAAGTATATTTTACGGCACTTTCATTACTCAACTTGATGAGAGCTAATAAAAATTCTTAATTGAAAATAAGTACCTTAATGACAATATCATAATCAGGAGTTATATTTCCTATTTATTTCAATATAAAATACCTTGCTTTCTGAATGAATAGTAGCAAATTATGCCGAACAGTTTTACCTATTGGCTAATGTGTTAGAGAGATAGTAAATAGGATTTTAAGTAAAATCACCTGCGATGGGCTTTTCTCTGCAACTTTCTTTTCTGTTGCTAAAATCAATATCGGATAGTCTCCTAATTGTTATTGAAACAAACACGGCCTCTTTCCCATATCTTTATTTGGCTTTTCGTCTGCAAAGTCAGCATTTAATCCAACCGCTTGTGACATGGTTAACACCCACAACCATTTCCTGTTATGCTTCACACTGACTATAGTGGGCTGCTGTATATTTTCCAACGCCCACTCTGCTGTCTTACAATCAGATTATGCCATTAGACATAGACAATGAATCACTGTAATTGTTCTAATATGACCAAACTGCCAGCAAGCATTAACCCTTTCTCAGGACTCTGCAGTTAATTCTGTATGGACCGGTGGTTACAAAGTTCTGAGAGACTTGAAGGGTTCTAGAATGAGAAAAAAAATCGTGTTAATTTCAAAAATAATATTCTTGAAGTACTTTTTTTTTGGTTTCTTATCTAATCCACAGCGTGGCTGAGGTCTCACCAAAGACAATCGTAATATCAGTGGAAAAAAAAAAGAGCAGTGCTTTCAAGAATAAGAATTTCTAATGAGGGGTTTTATTAAAAACAGCTTCAAGAGAAGCGTAGATGTGGTACTGAGGGACATAGTTTAGTGCAAAAATACTGGTGGTTGGTGGGCGGTTGGACTCGGTGACCTTGGAGGTCTTTTCCAACCTTGGTGATTCTAAGAAGTGAGGACAGCATTTGCTCCTTTTGGGTGGGACAGGAACCAAATTTTGTGCTTCTTTGAGAGCTTTCTTCTGGATACAAGGAAGGTGTAAAGCCGAGCGCACAGTCTGTGTGACCTGTCCCAGCTACTGTGTTGTGAAACATCTCTTTACATATATATTCGTGTCAACGTATTATAAAAACCCCTTTAAATAAATAGATGTTTCCTACCCAAGGGATCCATCATCCCAATACACTTTTGTTGAAATATTTGCAGTAGATCAGCTACTGATCAAAGCAATGCCACTCACTGCAATGAGTGGAGGACTAATTGGAAATCAAAAGTCTATTAGCATTGGAAATGTCATTTATTCGCTGGTCTGCAGAATTTTGCATATAATTCATTTAGGCCCCAAAATAACCATCATTAAACAAAGCAAAGTCTTCTGACATTCACCTTTTAACATTCATTTTGTCTCCTAATGTTTCAGATCAGGGTTTAATATGAAATTCTGATTTGGGTAATTCTACTTAAGTGGAATATTCTTGGTTTAATGTGGATACGGGGAATCAGCTTGCCCTGCTGCACTCATAGTCAACAGCAGTGACTGAACCCAGAGCAGGAGGAGCTCAGACACTGTGGGTGCTGTGCTCATCACCCCTCCCAGTTTCACAACCATAGAGGATATGCAGACACTTTCAATCTGTTCCCTAAAAATCAGGATGATCTATTAAAAAAGTAAAATCAAATAAACATAACAAAGAAAACATGAAATTCCAGTGCCACCTATGGAAAGTAGATATATGCATCTAATTAGAGGAGGAACTCAACAATTATTTTACAGCCAAAATAGTCTTGGAGAAAGTATTGTAATGCCGAATGCATAAGGCATTGGGTTCAGGTAGAAATAATGCAGGAAGTGTGCATCCAAACAACTTGATAGCTCAGGGCTAAGTAACAACTCCACATCAGTAGAGGATGGAGGAACTTCCTTCTTCTCTTGGGGCACCAGACAGCACAGAGACCCCAGTGGAGCCAGCAACAAACCCTGGTTTGCTCCTCGTGACCCTGTGCCATAGTGTATACTTTGGTGCAGTTGTGGATCAAAGACATTTTGCCAAAGGGCAGGGTTTCCTCTCCAGCTGAGTTTTGGGCTGAACCTCCAGCAAAGCCAAATGTCTCAGCCATACACGCCATTGGGTTCCCACAGTGGGATCCAAACTGTGTGCACCTGGGAAATTCAGGCCCAAGCCCTCCAATTGTATACATTAATGTATAGAAGCAAGGTATGATGAAGAATGAGGGAATCCAGCCTAGTCCAAGCATTATGCTTCAGGAACTTTTGGGATGAAGCTGCCTGATACAACACCATTACTTTCACTTCAGTTTTTGTAACTTTGGCAAAAAAAAAATCCTGTCAGGATGAAACTTGGAAGAAACGATGAAACTTGGATGTTTTCCCCTAGCTTGGAAAGGAACCTTTTTCTCCAAATCCAAGGAATCTGGTTTGGCAGAATTTCACTTCATTTAATGCAAAATATTGAAACCATTTGACATTAAGACCTTTTTCTGAACTCAAGATAGTTTTGTCTTTTAATACCAAATTTGGCAAGCTATTGCTGGTTTTTTTGTGGGTTTTTTGTTTTTTTGGAAGAGTTTCCAAAAAATCCGTTCTCCGTTTCTCGGTAACATATGTCCTATTTGCCATCCTTAATCTAGTTTCCTAAATAATTCACTACTGCTGGTACATCAGATGCCCTCATACTTTGGACCGAACAACACATATTCCGATTTCTTTAAAACCTCCTTGTAAATTACAATTCAAACGGAGCACCACATCATCCAGCATCACATCTGATCACACAGCACGCTGCCATTTCACGTGATAAAAAGTTTGTGAAGCTTAATGCTGGGATTCCTTTTTCAACTGCATTCTGTCAATAACACACGTAAAACAGAGCGAAGATGTTTTGCAAATCAGAAGAGGCCTTCAATTTACTGTTTGGGGGGTTTGTTCTTTTTTTTCCTCGTTGTTGCAGGAAAATGCAGTTTGGAGAGAGAGGAGACTTTTTAAACCACTATGTGACTGGATAACAGTATATAGATATACATACCCAGAATAATGTTCAAAAGGCCATAGGCTGTTCTCTGATGACACAGTGCGTGCGTGAACTGCTGTTCATAGCGCACTCGTTCTGCTGAGTGCTCAGTGGATCATTCTGAGGATGATTCCTAGAGAACATGGCACTACGTGCATTTTTGCCATGCTGCAGCTGGGCTGCAAAAGGCAAAAATACTTGAAGTGGGAAGCACTGCTAAGAAGCCCAGTTCAGCCATGGGAGAGCTGTGGGAGGACAGCACAGAGCCACCACTGGGAGCAAGGAGAAGAGGATGCCTGGGAAGGAAGAACAGAAATGGACCAAACCCAGCAAAGCGGTATATTGTGGAGAGCAGAAGAAACCTCAGCCTTACTAAGCGTGTGTAATGAAGTTAAATGTCATTCTGGCATTTCTAACTGGCTCACATTGGCTTGGATTTTTCAATTTGTTTATAGAGATAGAAAATCTGTTTCAGGAAACTGGGAGATACATATGTATATATTTTCTCCTTGATTTTGTGTTAAAGGTATAAGTTGACTGTGTAAGAATCACCTCAGTAAAGTTGTGAATGATTTATGGCATGAATAATCCCAGACAAGTGTGGGAAGCAAAGGTGGGAAGTGTCGTGCTGGTTTGTGTTCTACACAGCTCCACCAGAAAAGACCATTCCATTCAAGCACTCAAACTGAGCAAAATCTCCTCAACACTCCAACATTTTAATTCGTGTCACTGGAGTTTTCAGTAACAGGGCTCTCTTCTCAACATGTTAGACAATGTCTGTCCCCCACTGATGAGCCACACCTTCAACTAACACATATTGATGGGTTTTGATGTCTTCAGCGCTTTGAAATGCAAAACCCAAACAGTTCCTCCTATGCTGTTTTCAGTTGATTCTCTGTCCTAAAGAAGATGCTGAACATTTTGCCTGTGTTGGAAATCCAGGACGTGAACAAACAGAGAGAAGTCCAACAGCTGGAAAAGATCCTGTAGTAGAGCTGATCATTCTGGAGGACTTCCGTATCTCTTGCATATTAAACATGTAACAATCATAAAATATTTCACCGTCATGCAGGCACACACATGTGGATATGTGGATGCACACAGTACTGCTGCAGGAACATTCCAAGCTTTTGTATGATGACTCAGAGCATTGGTGCCTCCATTTATCCAAGGTGCAGTTGTCTGGTCTGTTCTGTACTCAGCAGCTCTGTTCAGCAACAATCTCAGCAGGAACCCTTCTATCAACAGAGAGTTCCTGCCCACTCCTCCCAGGGGGGCTGTAAGGACCAGGCCTTGTTCCACTTAGGAGATACATTCAGATCCCTTGAAGCATAAAAAGGGACACCAAACACTTTGTTCCCCCATGCAGACTTCTCACCAAATCGTCTCTCCATGGGGCCTTATAGAACTTGCTGATGGCTTGCAAAAGCACCAGCCTTTGTTTTCATGCACATTTATCATGCAAATACTCAAGGACAATGGCTGAGGCTCTTGGAAGTAAGCAAAGCAACATCACTGCAGGAAGATGGGGATGGCTTCATCAGCTTGTGGGCTCATGATGCTCAGGAGTGCACAGACCAGGAGGAGCTCTGGTCCACAGCACAGGCTGGTTGAAAGGTCTCTGGCAGGTCATCCCACATATCTTGGGGACAGATCTGAAGATTTAAGGTTGGTGTTTGGAGAGGAGATCTGAGCAACACACTAAAATGCTCACTTGCTCTTCGGGTTTTGAGACCTGAAATTAATTTACTGCACTACAAATAAAGAAAGGTAACAAAGTGCCTCAGCGCAGGCAGAAGAAGAATCTGCATCGGGTTGTTGAAAATGCACAGCCCACTCAATAGGGCGAGTGCAGGGGAGAGAAAACACATGGCTGAGGAATGACGGTGGCTGAGATGGAAAAGGACAAGCCAGACAGCCGGGGCACGGCCAGGGGACACAACCCATCAGCGCTCCAAAATGATCACTCCCTGCTGCTGGTACCACTTCCTAACACTGCTGCCTGTACCTGATAGTGCGGGAAGGACAAAGGGAAGCTTGTGCTGGCAGCTCAATAAGGCCCATTCTCAGATGGTGCCGAGAGCTGTGTGAAAGGGCCAGTGTGCAAAGAGAGAGAGAGCAATCACATTTTGCCTTTGTGAAAATAAAATAATCAGATTGCATGTTAACCACTTCGCAGCAAGGGAAGAAGCATGCAAGAGTTAAAACTTGAAGAGGAATGAAACAAAGGAAAGCTTTCAAACCTTGAATAAAAGGCTCCTTATATCCTATCTGCCTGTGTTTCCTGATGTGCGCATGCATTGCATCTTTAGGGAAAGGAGAGTTATTTTCTTACGTTCCTGTAAGAACTTCTATTTTATAATTAATAAAATAAAATGAAAAGAAAAGGGCAATCAGCTTCATCGTGAGAAAGAAGACAAGCCTCTGATTTTCAAATCTTCTGAGTTTGAGTATCATTTCTAGTGTATATCTGGTATTCAGGGAATATTTTTATACCTTTCATTCAGAGTTGTGTTGCAGAGGTCACGGTAAACCAGAGCTCGGGCTATTCAAAGTTATGTTCATGCTTATAAACTATCCTGACTGCTATAGGCTCTGATATTTCCTTTAGAGACAAAACATACCCTCACGCTCACTCTTCAGCATGCCGCTGAGCTATCTCAGGAGTCTGGGCTTTGTTTTGCTTTTAATTTTTTTTGAAACTCTTCCAAACCCTGGAAGGGTTTCAAATCAGACAGAGATCTTACCCAAGGACTCCTGTTTAAAGCAACGTTGTAAAACGCAACGTTCTTCCTTCTAGAGTTTATGCTGTAAATGCTCCTCTAGCATCCCATGGATGGTGAAGGCAAAGCAATGGGGCGGGAGGAAGCAAAAACAGCTCATGTGCTGCAGCAGTGGCAGTGCTCCCCCACACTGTTTGACAGTGTAGTTGCTTGCAATTGCCCCCATATAATAATGCTGGTTGCACTGCTGGTATCTTTCTAAAATGCTACACCTAGATGGGTAAAATTCAGGTTAAAGGGTTTTATGTCCAATGTGGGTTACGTTATAGTGGATATCATATCTTGCTGTATCCAACTAGATATAATACTCCAACAGAGGTCTAAAAAGTTCTGTTTCCAAACAAGGCCAGGTAGGATTCTCCCCATGCTCATGTCCCGTTCTTTGAGAACTCACAGGACCTGCATCTCAAAACTGTTCCCTCATCTCTGCTCCATAACCCTGGAGCTGACATGTGATGCCATTCCCTCATGTCAGTGGATCTGCCTCAATCTCACCCCCACTTACAACCTCTACCTTTTCTAATGAGCCATCTATGGGGCTCCAGCTGGTTTGGTGGACCGGGCCAAATTGCTCCTCCTGCAACATTCTCAGCCAGTACTACTGTGCTTTATGCAACAAATGTAACAGAAGAGCGGCAGATTGACAGAGAGGGAGGGAAATAAAGAGATGTTGTCAAACTAAACACTGTTACCAGATGAAAGGTGAGCAGCAAAGGTGCTATAGTAGCATTACAGAAATACTTTGTGCTCCTCCTGCGTGATACACTGTTGCTGTGCAAGGGAGAAGAGCAGCGTATGTAAGAAGGCCATTGGAAAGGAAAAGAAAACCATCAGGAAAAGACCAATGCTTGACTGAGTTATTTTATTAAATTCCCCCTGGATTTAGTCTGAGACTTAAGGCATGATACGATCAGAGCAGATTGCCTTGGGTTATTCCATTCTGAAGTTGTCCATATATCTGACATTGGTCATGACATATTTAATTTGAACTGGAAGTTCAGATTTAATGGTTGAATTCAAGTGGAACAGGAAGCACATAACCAAGTCGGGACTTACTGTCCATGACTATTGCTGCTAACCTCTCTCACTGGGTATTATTAGTTTGTGTAGGACCTGGGAAGAGCCCCTGTACTCTCAGAACAGCCTCGGATATGGGGTGAGAACCCTGGTAATGCTTGAAAACCAAACTGGTTTCCAAAGGTGAGGGTATGCTACTGAAAACTTAATGTGTGATGCGGTTTGCAGGAACTAGGTGAACTCCTGGAAGGGAAAGGAAAGGAAAAAAAAAGGGAAGGGAAGGGAAGGGAAGGGAAAGGAAGGGAAGGGAAGGGAAGGGAAGGGAAGGGAAGGGAAGGGAAGGGAAGGGAAGGGAAGGGAAGGGAAGGGAAGGGAAGGGAAGGGAAGGGAAGGGAAGGGGAAAGAGAAAAAAAAAGGAAAGGGAAAAGGGAAAACAAAAAGGAAAAGGAAAAAAAAAAAAGGAAAAGAAAGTGACTGTGTGCAGAATGTCTACCTTATGGGCACTCTCATCCCTGCTGTAATTTCATTTGGAAACAAGTAAATAATTGGTACACAGCATTTCTATCAAGCAAGTGTTGAGAAAGAGTCTACCAGGATAAATTGGCTTTGAGAGAATTATGGAAACTGCAGGACAGGATTTAGCAACTGAACACTATAGCTTACTGAAAAACATGATTTGTGTGCTTTTGAACATGTCACCCCACACCAACTTACTAAAGTGGAACTGAAAAGAGATTAACTGAAAGTGGAATTAGTGGAAGACTTGATGGAAACAGCATGTGTGACTAAGTATTTCTAGATGTATTCGCTACCATACTTTTTTTCCAGTCCAAATTATTCTCAGTCTAATAGGCATTAAGGACTTATTGCACTGAGCCTTCTGCAATGAAGAAAGTCAGCAGAGCCCAATCATTTTTTTGCTGCCTGTATGAAGCTTGCTGCCTTCTACACCGTGCTCAATTCAATGTGTTTGTCCTTTCCACGAAATCATCACAGGAACACAACCATTCCCTCTCTGGGCAGCAATAAGTGGAACAAAGGACACAAAGTGAATAAACATTCAAAGTATCCCCTTGCTCACTCCCTGGAGGAGGTAGATGAAAACAGCTCTAACAAATCTGCATGATTCCTTCACTGATTTCACAAATTCAGGTCTTCTGAGTATTACATTTTTTGGAAACATTTGATGGTCGTGAGGAAGCATGAATTCCTTAAGCAGCAGCCAACTGTAGGGCAGGGTTCTCATTTCCTTACTTGAGCTCTTTACATTTCATGTAGTGCCACCCGTACTGCATGGTTTGAGGTTAGATTACGTAAGCCTAAAGGGAAGGGATGGCATCCCTGGCCACTCAGCAACGGACGGGGGTCTGGAGGAGAGAAGCATCGTGGTGAAAAAGCACCTAAAGGTTTCATGCGTTCAGGTCAGACTCCTTTGGGATCACCTCTGCCTTCCTGCTGGATTCTCCAGCCACTCCAATGGGCTAAGACCACATCTATACATTGGTGGTGGTGTCCAGAGCAGAACATGGGTCTTCTCCCACCTCCCCACAAACATGGGCTGCTTAACCCAAAGGATGACCATATCTGGTTGGTGCCAAGCCCCACCAGCTGTTCCTCATGGCCAACTGACCGCCATGGAGGTGATGTGGGGGGCACCACGAACACCCCCAAACCTGCAGCACCACACATCCCTGAAGGCCCCTCTGCTCTTCTCCCTTAAGTGTAACTCAGAGTTTTGGGCAGTATCATTAATCAAGAAGCATTTATGGAGATATATGGTTATCCACCTGATCATCCAGGTCATTTTCTCCTCCAGAGTGATTCATTGAGAGGAAAACAGGGTAAAAAGTAAAAAGCATGAAGATGTAAATGTGTGTTCTTCAGGAGCCCATTTATTGTCTTCACCTTGAGCTTCAGATGGGCTAAAGTTACAAAGGGAACAATTGGATATCTTCCTTTAAAATCAAACTAAGGGAAAAAAAAAAATAAATCAGATGAGAACGCCTTTCTCTACAGCACACCTCAGGTCTGGCTTATCAAACGCAAGGTGTTTGTTAGATGCAACAGGTTCCTTCCTACGAATCAGTGTTCTTACATTCCTCACACCCCCTGTAGGCTTTGAAATCAGTGTTCAAAGTGGACTTTCTGAATTCATGAAAACCCACAGGTCTATAATACATCCCTAATGGAAGTCAAACATGACACCCTAGAGATAAAACACAGTGGCCTTACCCTCTGTTCACAGTAGGTGTCTGTGTATAATAAATATTTTATTTTACTACAAAAACAAATAACTAAACATACCCCCTGTGTTTGTTCTGAACTCTACAGTAGCTTTTGTGAGTTTACTATATTTCAAAGCTGAGAGAAGAAACCACAAAGTCACGTCAGTTACACTGCATGCTGCACAAGGCGAGCCAGCTCTGCTTCCAGCCCCACCAGGATCCTGGGGTCTGGGTGGCCCAGGCCCTCAAGGAGACGCCTCAAGGAACCTGGCTTCAGGGTGGGAAACCCACCAGGCATAGCCCCAGCTCACAGACAATACATAGGATTGAAAAAAACAATAATAATAATAGAAAAAAATAAAAACCCACTGGCTTTGCTACTTTTCTCTTTAGATGGTGGTGTTGCAGGACCTCTGCTAAGCAGAAGCATTGTGCTCCATCCTGCTACGAGATCTGTGGCACCTTCTTTTGAGATGGAACACTCAAAATACATGGCTGGTGCGACACCAAAGGGGAAGTTCAGCAGCTCCTCTGAGGCGTTTCACATACACCACACCCTGGTTGTACCACTGCACTTCTTCACTACAGCCTCATTGCTCAGGATATCACCTTTGAGAGGTGACGTCAAGCTGAAATCACAGATCCTCCTCTTTTCCCCATTCATACGTGGGCCTACAATACTGGGGAAGAGTTCATCAGCTGCACAAAGAGCTGCAGGAGGAGAAGGCTGCTGGGAAGCAGAGCCATGGCCTACAGAAGGCTCCTGCAAGCAGAGGGCTGTGTCCATCAGCCCAGAGCAGGTAATAAACAGAAGGCTGCAAACAGCCACTCTCAGCTTCACCTCCTTAGGAACAAGCAGTAAAATAGATGTTCAGTGCAAAAGCACAGCTTCCCACAGCTCCTGTGGCTCTCAGGATACAGTCTCAACTATTTTCCGCTTCTGGATGCATGTGATAGCTGTGTCCACAGTGACAGCACCTCCTGGAGCAGCCCCAGCTGCTGGAGCTGGAGATGTATTCAGCTTTAGCACTGCAACATCCTCATTCTTGCAGCATCACTGTGACACCTTTCCATCAAGCACCAAACGCTCACTAATCAGAGAAATGCGATGCTTCCATCGAGCGCGGATGAGGTTACAAGACATTACTCTTATTTCAAGGGCAGTGTCGAACCACCCAACTTTTAAATACGCATATATATATATAAGGGAAACGAAGAAAAGCTATCATAAATGTGCAGTTCCTGATTAATCACCGCGTTCTGACAGCTTTACACAGATATAACTGCGCCAGGCCAATTTCTCAGCTGGTGTAAACTGGCATCCATCCATAGACCATAATGAAGGTAGGCCAATTTACACCAGCCAGCTGACCCATTTTTATTGATTTTTAAATGATTTACATCGGGCTCAGAGTGGAGTAATACATTGTTGAATCAGGCCCGTGGAGTGTGTGCCCTAACCTTACATTATCAGGAAATTCAGAATTAGGATTTCTTGGTCTATCGTTATTTCATGCTTCTACATCCATCAAAAGGGAGCTTTTCTAAGTGCTGCACCGCGAGTGGGCTATTATCTAGACACAATAATAAGAGATTCAGACACTGTAAAAAAACCTTAAACCTTGACTTGTGGATTTATACAAGACATTTAATGTTATTTTAACATAGTATTTGGTATGTACTTTTATATGTTTCAGTGGCTTATATCATCATTCTTTCTGTACTAAAACTTACATGTCCTTTTTCTTAAATAATATCCTTGTGTAAATTTTTTGTAAGCCCCAGGTTTATTTTATGACCCATAAACTTTGACAATATATTAAAATCTTGGAGGAATTTAATATCAGTAGAAGATTATCTTTAAGGAAAAAAAAAATCATTTCCCTGTGCTACAGAGACTTAGACTTATCTGGTATGTTAAAAGGTTTAATGGCTGTTTGTAAATTTTACTGCAACTGTCAATAACTTCGTAATATATCGAGCCAGTTAATAGGTCAACGGGAAATATTTACATCTTGTCATAAACTGTTTACCCGAGAATAAACTAATTTCTGATGGTAATGAAACATAAAAGTCAACGAGTATTAATTTTAGTATTTTATACTAATTTAAGCCCAGTTTCACCATTTCCCAGGAACAGTTCCTGAGCAGAGGCAGAAGTAGCGCTGTTTCTAAGCTCTGAGCGCATCAGAAGCAGTAGGACTTCACAGTGCTTGGAAGCGAGAAGGCTTCAAATGCGAGAAGTCTGCAAAGGCATTCCTTAGGAAACGCACCTTAAAGGATCTCTTTCTCCTTTTGGATGAAGTATTTTTGAATAACACCCCCTCCTGCACTTACACAATGCAAATGAGAAGGCATTCAAATGCCACCCAAGGGCTGGTGGCTCTATTCCTTGCCACCCTACTGCAGTCACAGCCCTGAGCCCCTGCACAGGTGAGGGCTGGCACATTGCCTGCAGTTTTCACATTGCAAACGGTGACCAATTAATTTTTTTTTATATTTAATATTAGGCTTTATTAATCTAGTATTTTATTAATAGAAATTTTAAATATTTAATGCCAAATTTTCGCGCGCGATGCTACAACTTATTAATCTACTAAATTTTATTAACATGGCTTTTGTAACTTCCATTTCTCCCCTTCCCCCTCCCTAGATCAATTATATAATCTTAAAAATATTGCCAGGCCAGACTGAGAACATACAACATTGCCTCAGAGCAGGATGCGTAAGCACCATGCTTCCCCACTCGTCCTCATTCCCTACCTATGTGTTAAGTGCTGTGACCTTGTTTCCTCTGTTCATCCCTACTGGGGTGTCTGCAGACAGATCTGAGATCCAGCAGCCCTGTGTCCTTTCCTAACGAGCTCTAATTATGCTCTATTTGTGTGTTGAGACCAGATTCAACAGCACATGACTCCACTGTTAAGAAACTCTTCCACTGTTGCATATTCCTAAGGCACCTTATGGGATGCCATTCTGCGTATAATCTGATTTTTTCTCCTTCCAAATTAGTAACACAGTCACATAGCAAATTGGAATATGCATGTAGCTTCAACACTGATATGGCGTTTCCTTCTCCTCTTCCTGACACTTTTGATGTTGTTCCCTTTCATCGTCGTCACCGTCCTGCTTCTGCAGCAGACTTCACATCTAAGGCCTTGTGCAGGGCATAATTAGAAGCTGCAGGACCAAGGCATGAAGGTTGGGCTCTTATTTTCCAGACAGCAGCCCAGGGAAGGGCAGCTGGCTGCTCAGCACTCACTGTTTGTGGGTGCCGCTGCCCACCCCAAGGGGAAACCCACCCTAAGGGAGCACCCCCAGGCTGCCCACACTCTCTGTGCATCTCACCTTGGCCACCTGGTCACCAGTGGGATGGACTCTAGGAAACACAGCCTTCCCGAAAACACAGAGCTCCCCAACACCTCTCCCATCTCCCTCCCAAATACAACTAAGAACTGGGAGAAGAGAAAGGTCCCTTTAGTGCTTTGGCAGACTCGGAGGGAACTCTTAGATCTAATTGTTGCAAAACGGACGTACTGCTCTCCCAGATAACATTTCCATGCCCTTGGAATGATAGAAATAGAAAAGTACAAATAATAAACTCCTGACCTTGCACTGGGCTCCACATCTAACACCTGCATGCCTTCCTCCACCCAAAAAGGCATTTTACTTATCTTCAGTCTCACTACAGTAAAAGCAGATGTTTTCCACTCCGCTGTTGCATAAGCATCTTAATAACCAGAGCCCTCGAATGAGAACAGCCACTTACCTCAGTGAGGCACTGGAGGCAATAGAATTTATTGTAGTTGCGTAGCTACCTGATGGAATAGCATTTGTTTTCTTCCTGGAAGGGGTCAGCCTTGGGAAAATAAACTACTTTGTGTAAGAAAAGTTGTATACCTGCATTGGCACAAAGGACACCACCAGTCCTTCCCAACTGTCAGGACCTTGAGGAAATGACTCCAAAATGGGCTCCACTTGGGAACTCCACTTGGAGCCCACTCGTTCCCCCAAGAGCCACCACCCACAGGGAGACACATTAGCAGCCCTGGAAGAGCCTCACATCCACTGTGACAGCACTTCGTTCCTAAATCAAGCTTGGCAGAAGCACAGCAATTGTTTCGGTCCCCAGAAGGTGCCACCCCTTTACAAACTCTTGTTCAGTGTGCTGGGTTCACGCCAAGCACCATTTCAATGGGAAACTTCATATGTCAGCCTTAAGAGAAAAAGACATTCTCACTACCGTTAGCAATAACAGTAAAGCCGAAGAACAACAGAAGAAAAAAATAAAATGTGTGTTTATTCAAAACACTCCACTACAAAATGACAAAGT
Source organism: Alectoris magna (assembly GCA_030625065.1). Lineage (NCBI taxonomy): Eukaryota > Metazoa > Chordata > Aves > Galliformes > Phasianidae > Alectoris > Alectoris magna. Next base: position 21,705,360 of record CM060566.1, on the reverse strand, counting down.
TCTGAGACAAAAGGGACCTCATCCTGCTGCCACCCCACTGGGCACCACACTGAGGGGGTCTCAGACACGAGTGCAATTCCTTTACAATATCTTATATTCTGCAAAATTAGACACAGTCTACGTGTTAAGGAGGGAGCATCAGATCAGCATTAGCTTTGAATTTCCTTGCTTTTGTCAGCCTCATTATTACAGCCTGGATGTTATTAAAATGCTGCTCTTCGTCTGTTAATAATCATTTCGCTTCTCTATCTCTGCCACATGAACTTTAGAACACTGTGAAATGGGTTTTGTAGTTGCATGTTTTTTTCAAGTTCATTGATCAAACATTTGTACATTTTAATGTTATAAATAATTGAAGAGCCTTCATTTTTCAGTGTTAAAATTAAGTTTTCTGTTCTGCCTTTTAAAACCAGAACAAGGGAAAGCGTAATTTAAGCCATGAAAAGGCTGCAAAATACGTGAAACTCTCTGTAACCCTTTTCTGTGAGCCTCTTCTTGTTTCACTTTGATTCTCACGAAGACTGAAGTGCGTGCAGGCAGCCCTTGACAGCCTCCTCCAGTAGGTTAGTAGCTAGAGGAATTCACCTATTTTCTGAGAAGGCTTTAAACACGGGGTGGGTACAAGGAGACTATTTGAAGCCACCCAGCAGGCTCGGGGAGTCTGGGCACAGGGAGGAGGGGTGCAAGCCAGGAAGAAGGGGATGTTCAGATGAAGGACAGCTGCTCATGTTTGAGTGCACATTTCCCTTCTAGGTGAACATATTAAATAGAAGTAAAGCCACTGAATGAAAAGAATCTGGAGACAACCCAGCTCATACTGGATATAAGGAGAATAAACCATAGGGTTGCCTCCAGGAAGGGGGGGGGGGAGGGGGGGGTGAGGCAAGACACTAACTTTATTTCCTACAAACAGTGAATAGCTCCCATTCCTGGTGCTTCCAGAGCTTCCTGCCATGCCAGACATTAAATTCAAGCGTCTAGATAGTCACAACTGAAGGTAGCAAGAAGGTCAGTCCGCATCAGCTCCCAGAGAGGGCTGACAACCAGACAGATGAATATGCTGCAGATAGTGTGAAATAACAGCATTAATGGCATCTGTCACGTAAACACACTCACAGAAGAGCAGCTTGCTAGTGTCGGGCATGAAGCCTGAGGTCTTCCACAAGATGCCTAAATCTAACTAATTCTAGGTCAAAGCCAACCTCACAGGTCAACCAAAGTCAATCCTCAGTACTGCTGCTGAGTCAGCTGCTAGCATGAATCAGCACAGAACAAGCCTAACATTTCCAGTTTTTGGAGGTATACAAGCAGAGACTTATCCAAGATACACCAGACAACACCCAACATCCTCTGTTGAGAAACTACGCTGGGAGCTTCCACAGGAAAACATTCCCATGGGAGGCAACCAGTGCTTCCCGGCTCCAATGAGGATGGAGATGCTGTGAGAATGGACTCCAAGCATTGTCTCAGTGCAGCGAGCTGGCAAACAGCATTTAGAGCTCCTCTGTCCTGGTGGGGATATGGAGACTGCAAGTGGAATTGATGCAAAACAGATTCATGAGAAAAGGTTCACCCCAACTTCCAGGAAAAACTGTGGATGTTTGCATGGGAAGAACAAAACCACGAAGACCGGATGTTTTCCCACCCCCTGACTGCTGTTTCACTCACTATGAACTTTATGAAAATTGTGTTGAATGAAAAGGAGATCTACTGAGAACACTAAAAGCCAGGTTGATGGAGTAAGCTACCCCTGAGTGATTGCTCTGCCCGGGTTCATTTCAAAGCAAATTTTCCCAGAGCCACAGCAATGCTGAGTCTGGTGACTGCCCTTCATGGCAGAGCCCATTCCTCAACAGCAGCTTAAGGAAATGGGCAAAGACATCACCACATTAAATCCAGTTTGGCTTGAGTTGAAAGGCTCCGGGGATGCACACTGGTATGATCTGTACTAAATCTCCAATTCCAGTTTCAATGCAATTGAACATCTTAGGCCAGTTCTGGCCACAAACGGTGGACCTTACCACAAGAAAAATCACAAGAGTATTTGTATCATGACGTGGGCTTTCAAAGAGCTGTTTCCAGCTGTGAATTGTGAAAACGATAACAGGGGCACAAAGAAAATGAAATAGGAGTTGGGAAATTCTCCTATTCAGAAATTTGGAGAATAATTCAGAGAACAAAGTTCCCTTATGCTAATTGCCGCTTTAATTTCCTTTCCGCTTCCCCCTCACAAAACAACAAGGGTTAAAGGAGAAAAGAGTAGAAAACAAAAATCAAAAGCATGCCAAACCAAGTTGGAATGGCAGGTAGGGCAAGTTTCTGTTCTCAATATCACACTGTTAGCTCCAGGAGATCGGCAGGAAGGAAGACTTACCTCATCTCCTCAACAGATAGCTAAAAAAAAAAGGAAAGACAAACAACTTTCAGAAATCCCCCCAGGCTGAGCGTGTGTACAGTTCAGTCTTGCAAAAATCCATCGCTGCATGTGCCACGCTATCCTCCTTCTCAGCGGAGGGAGTTTGGAGAGCACTCCAGGCAGAGATGCGCTGACAGCAGGCTGCTCCGTGCCGGTCGGATGCTGTGGTCCTCACCCTGCACATCTCTTCCCTTGGAGCAAAGGGTGGGAATTGGCACAGGGCTGCCTTGCCCAACTACTGGGAGCATTTCACAATTACTTGTTGGTGCTACTTAATGGAAAATATTGCCTGGTGGCTCATGGCGTTATCACCCCCTCCAACAAGCACTCCAGCCTTCAACATTAATCTCAGTGCTCTCAGCATCTTCCAAGCCTCAGTTCACAGGAGAGTTTCCCTTCACAGCCAGTGGCTTACTGGTGGGGATGGATTAAAACAAATACAAGCAGCACTGCATGGTAAATTCTTCTTTGTACAACAGCTGTTTTGAATGTGTTATAGGATTGAGTAAAACCTTGCTTCCATATTCAAAAGGAGCCTCAGCTTTTCCAAGAGGGTTTGGCTCCTCTGCCAGGAGTTCAGCTGCTGATATTCACTTATTTAATTCTTCGCCAAACATGCAGGATCTCTGACAACCATTTGTTTAAATTACTTGCACAACTTGCTGGTTTAATCTTTTTTTTTTTTTCCCCCCTATTAATCTGTGACAAACCATGGAGTTTAGTATTTTTTACCGTGACTAATGTATGAAATTTGTTAGCTTTGTCTGCAATTTGCAGAGAACCCTGAATAATTGAACCTTTAAGTTTAAAGGCTTGTATTTTGTTATTCTAGCTGTGATTACTTGTAATGGTTTGAAGAACCTAAGATGCTTTATTGGAGGGTGCAAATATTAAATAATGAAATTGACCCTAGCCCTCCTTGTTTTCCTGTCTGCATTCAGCTGTAATTGGGGAAAAAATAAAAAAGGATAGAGGAAAAAAGAAAAAAGAGTGACCAGGGAACAGATGTACTAAAAGGATTGCAAGATACAACTTCCAGTACCTTTTCCTATCAAATAGCTGCCTTCTCATTCTTAATCCTTGTTTAATACCTTACTTGCTGTACTGCATTGTGTACCAAGGCTCTCTGCACTGCAGTCCGATCTTTAATCACCTGGAAAATGCATTTCAATAGCAACAATGATGATAGAAAATAATCAGCATTTTTACTACAGGCTGAGCAAGCTTCACATCCTGACAGGGATCTCCCTCAGAGTCTGTCACACCAGTGAAGCTCTTCTTAGTTCAGAGCTCTGCCAGGAGGAGACTCCCAGGAGGACTGCATGGTCAAGAGGTGCACTTCTACAGGATGGAACCACACCCCTTTTCAGGTCATCCCTACCAAAGACAAGCACAATTGCACCATGAACCAGAAGAGAGACCCAACAAGCCTGTTGTCTCCAGTCACTGCCCGGGTTCTGGTACCTGAACTAAGGGTCAGGATCTTACCCAGATTACAACTACTTTGCCAGGAAGATGCAAGGAGTCTGATTCAGAAACAGCTTGCTCATGGACCCGTAACAACCCAGTATAACCCTGAGGATGAGCTCCGGAGGACCAATCCCTCCCCTCTACATGGCAGGACAAGATGGAAGACACAGAACATCAGAGCAACACTACATGCACTTGTGAGATCTCTCTCCCATCTGGGAGAAAGGAAAGAACACGACGAGCTGCTGCACATAAACACAGGAAAAAAAGTCTTAGAAGGAAGCAGAACACAAACTGATCTAATGGCACATTAGCCCTAAGCCAGAGAAAAGCATGTAGTACAAAATGCCTTCGAACAAGGGTGTTATATATATATTCCTCAGGTCATGTTATTTCTTTTAAATATTAATCAGAAAAATTGGAAAGCTTTATTATAAAGATGACAAATGCTACTGTGCCTCAAGGAAAGGTTGTGCACAGGATGTGCAAACTCTTACTTATTTGATTCAACATGGTGACTGTGGGCTGCACTTTTAATGAGGGAAATAAAACATCTTCTTAATTGGCTATAAAAGGATGTGCACCACAGCCTTACTGAAACATTAGGCTGCATAGTTAGAACCTACTCGGTAACAATGCCTCATTTTTATTAATATTATTTTTATTGGTTGTGAAATCTATGAGTTTATCTATATTAAAGGAACAAAAGGCTTTTTTTGTTTTTTTGTTTTTTTGTTTTTTTTTTAAAGGCAGAAAGAAAGAAAGGATATTCCACACAGGGTAAATTGAAAACATACCCTACGGAGCAATAGCACTTTATCATGATTTGTACATGGGAACGTCACTATTGCCAAAAACCATAGGTGACCTCTCTCTACCCTATATTAATAATTACAGTATGGAGATGGAAGGATGATATGCAGGACACTCCTCTTTGCTACAACAAAAAAAAGTAGGGGGCTGTTTAAGATACGTGAAAAGGAGGCAAATCCAACTAGTAAGTGTTGACAGGCATCACATCTCATGCAATGAAAAACACATTATTGGAATTTACCCAAAACTTGGGTTTTATTCCAACCTCTCATATTAATTCTTTTAAATTGAGGAAGAACGCACTCAGAACAGCCTCGATGGTCAGACTTTAGCAAACCCAGACTGCTCCTCTGAACCCTACTGTGAAACACAAGCTATTGAAATGGAGTGGCGGTGCTGGATGGTGGATGACAACACCTGCACGCAAAGCACAAAGAGGTTTGGGGTCAGCTCAATGGGTTTTCTCATCTTTCTTTTCAGGTCCCTCCAAACACCTTCCTCTTAAAGAAAAAAAAAAAAAGGAAAAAAAAGAGGCTGTGGGCTCTCATTGGCTCACCTGGAAACAGATTGCTGTGCCTGCTGCCAGCCTCCCCGCATGGGTCTGAGCATCCAAGCACATGAGCCTGGACATAGAATTTATTAATAAAAGAACATCCTCCAGAACAGAGAGCAGAATTCCAGAAAGCATCACCTAGGACTGCTCTGGTTTACAAATTTATGTTGAAATCTGTCAGCAATTGTGTCCGTAACATCTTTTATAAAACACTGTAGTTTACAATTTCAAACTTGACATGCAAGTGAGCTTCCTGGATTACATAGCACCACTGCTTCTGTCCCCAGAAGACAAAGCAGGAAGAACACTCCCAGCCTTCAAAACTTACTTTCCAGAGTTTCATATCCTCAGGCTTACTGAATCCCAAACCAGAAAGAACATCACCCACAGCAGATATGCAAAGAGGGGAGCACTAAGTTAGAGCAGAGCAATGGCAGCTTTGGATCAAGCATACATGATGAAGAGTGCTAACTCCAGCTGTACCAGGGAAGGCTGTCTGGAGCAAGAAAGATGCAGCTTTTCCTCCCAAAAGCCGGGGAGAATTTCACCTTCTTCAGGGCTGAGACCTCTCGAGGGACCAGGTAAGAGTAGTCCAAGATCACCGAATTATGAGGGTCTTCCTTACATCAGTCCCAACAACAAGCATCCTGCAGCATTTTTCCATCACACAGGAGACTGTACCACTGAAATTCCTTATTCTGAATTTTGCTTGGGTGATTTTTGTCTCACTGAACCTTTCATTCCTAGGAAAATGTTAAACTAAAGCAGACAGAGCCCGAAGCAGGCAGGTTCTCTGCAGGTCCTTGCTGAGATACTGCTCAGAAGACTTCAGAAGGAGGAACCAGCAAGCTGGAGCTGGAAAACACACTGAGGAAGATAACAGCTCCTTGTACTGGGGCTCACCTTCACCTGCTGAAGGTATCTGATCAGATTAACACCATCCAAAGTTTCAGTATTTGTTCTCTGCAGCCTTGTAAAATGGGAGGGCCACTAAAACTTGAAAAATAACTAGGAGTATTGTGAAATAAACAGGAATTAGTTGTAGACTATGGCCACCTTCTTTAAGAGCTCAGGAATTCTTTTCTGCATCTGTTCAAGAAATATCACAAGATTCAATATTTGCAATTAGGGGCAAGTATTTTCGCATGTCCAGTCTTAGCAGCAGTTATTCTGATGCTAACTCATCGCTAAAATCAACACTCAAGTTCACTCCGTCCTATTTCCAGCAATTAAAGCTACTTCAAATAGGGAATTTTAATTTGAGAAGTATAATAAATGTCATTCCTGTAACACGTACATTACTGTAATCTAATGTGAGTAAGAAGTCACTTGAGATGGAGAGACGCACCAGCCCCTTTAGGGCTAGCGCCATCACAGAGGCAACAAAAGGGAAACCGTCGTTAATCCATTGGAAATATCATGTTAATAAATGAAAATGAGATAATGACTTTTGTGGCTAGCTGAATCTTGTCTAAAGCCTCTTATGAGCTTCATGTGTCTCAATTAGAAACTATGCTACAAGGTAAAAAAAAAAAAAAATCAGCTGGAGGCTGAACACAATAAAAAACAAAGTTAAATAAGGAAATGCACTCCGTATTATTATTATTGCAACCTTCTTGCCTGACCTAGAAGTTTCTCAATGTTTGAGTCCACCCCGAGCTCCCATTATAGCTTCTAATTGGTATTTCAGGAGCTGCTCCCACAATGCACGACAGGCATGACTGCAATTTTCTTCTTTTTTTCCCACCCATATTAAAGATCAGTCAGCCAAAGCCCATTTACCCCAACTGAATCCACACCACGCATATACACACAAACACCAGCAGCAAAGTTTGGCCTTCCTTCTGCATCACCTCTCAGAGCAGAGCACACAGCAGCGATGCAGGGAAACCCCAAGCCTCCCAACACAACTCTCTTGGATGGGGAGGAAGGATCAGGCCCCAGCTTATGGATTTTATGGCATAATTATGCACAACATACCGCAAGTAAACAGTTACATCTGAATTTTAGTTTTCTAAGGTTTTGGTGGAAGTCAATGTTAGCCGCTGAACCAAAGCTTTATTTTTTTTGCTTTGGAAGGTAAAGATGCTACATATACATCCTTCATTAGGTTATACACTCCCACAACATTATCTCTGTGGTCCTTTTACAGCACAGACACTTATTTTGGAGAGAATCCACACTTGAGTTAAGCAGAGAATTCCATATTTCTGCTCACAGCTTATAAGGTAGGATGATCCAAAGGCCCTGGGGGAGAAGCACTTGGGTCACACTGGCATTCAAAGGGATTTGTTTCCTTGAACCATTTTGGCCCCTTTCAAAACCCTCATCCTGTAACCACACAGCAGCTGACCGCAAGCTTCGGGAGGTGTTACGTCGTGGGAGCCATCACGATTACCTAAATCACAAAATGAGCATGGCTAAGGTCAAAAGTTTCTCCAAAAGTCTAATATATACATCCCCAGAGGAGCCAGCTCTGTTCACCTTAATCCTGAATCAACACCGCCTGTGTAAGTACAGGCTGGCTGAAGCCCACGCGGAGTCCTGCAGGGGCTTACAGCACGATGCGAGAGCCTTGACGGATTTGGGCTGCAATGCATATTGTGGGGAAAGCGATCTAGCTGTGCTTTTTAAATAGCTGCAAAACATCGTTAAGGCTTTAGTTCCTTCAGTAGAAAACCACACTCAACACCACTGTATTTTTTTTTTTCCCCCTACTCGAGTTGCTGGTGAGAAGCTCTTGTTGCCAGCACAGAGAGAGCAGCCGGCCACCGAAATGAGACACCACCCTTTGCTTGGTGGCACTGCTAAAACACCCTTATTTCTGAATGCACCCAAGGTTACTTTGGGCAGTCCTTCCTTCCCCAGCAGGGGTAAATCCAGGCGTGGAAAGCAGTCTTCACGTGGGGTATATCTATTCTGGCCATCACTACTCTTCAACTCTCGTACAGAAGTATCACACAAGATCTTTGCCCAACTAAGCAAATTCTTCACATTTCTGGACTGGACATATTTAACATGAACACATCTACTCCATGACACAAAACACAGAGGCACACCCCTGTGCCGTGCAGAAGAAGTGTAACTGTTTCTCCAACTGAGAAAGCATAACGCAGTGCTCACATAGATACCAGAACTCAACTGCACCTTAAAGCTGGATTCCACCGGCAGTTTATTGACCTAGCAGGTCAACGTGCAGGCCAGCCACAGGGATAATCTAACCTAAGTATAAATCTGATCATTTATGGTTTGTCTGACAGCTCTGAGCTGAATTTCGCAGCTCGTGCTCAGGAAGGCTCAGAGGTGGGAGCTGCTGGGATGGAGCATGGGTAAACAGCATGGCTCTACTGCATGGCAGAGCTTACAGCGGTCTGCTCATTGACCTGTATATTCCTCAGGGGTCTATTCATGGAGCGAACATGTAATGGTTCATCTTTTATCATCAAGTCTTTCTTATTCTGGAGCTAGAAGACCATCAGGAATGCTTCAAGCAACTTCTCTGGGTGTTTTATCCTACCACAGACGTAGAATTAGCTTTGCTCTTGCACAACACATTCATAGTTTTCCTTTTTGAGCCTGCATCTAGACGTATTTACACAAAGATATAAGTACTGCCTGTATAGATATTCCTCATCAAGAGCAAGACTTGATCTCACTCCTGTAGATCATAAAACCACAACAGCCACCTATGGGCTGAGAACCAGACACAGCAGAAAGCTACAGCTGATGAAGGTATGAAGTGTGCACGAATAAACCACTAAACAGAGATTTCTGACTCCCAGCCTACCCACTGTTCTTCAGTAAAGGCACTGGAGGCTCCATAGAGAGTGGACTTCATAAGGGCAATTATTTTGGCAAGACAAAAAACTCAACAAGATGCTCTTTCTGGTGGCATTTTGGTGTTCACCCCCACCTCCCACACACAGCTGAGACAGAAGTCTAGCAGTTGATGTCGTTTCAGCTGAAAGATTGGGATCAATATGGGGAAATACGCACATTCAGCACTACTCTACCCAAACACATGCCCTCATCAGACTTCAGATTTAACTTCTCCTCAAAACATTAAAAAAAAAAAACAAGCATGCACTAATTGACTGCTTGCTTGTACTCTGAAAGCAAGATTGGATCAAATATCAGTACAGGGAGACACGACTTGAAATACGCACGCTGCACATCTCCACCAGCAGCATATTCCTTCTCATTGCTCTGCTGCACACAGTAAGTGCCTGCTAACAATTGGCATTGAACCTGCATGGCTTTCCTGCAGAACTCAATTCAGATCAATAGAAAACGACTTTTATAAAGAAAACGGTTCAGGCAATGGAAACATTTCACAGTTGGGGCTGGCAAAGAAGCATACTTTCCTCTGCAGCAAAAAAACAAAACCACCACCAAAAGGCAAGCCAGATTGCAATTGCGTGTTGATTTCCATCACATCCTGCAGCATGGCACGTGATTGGGCAGGTCACAGCACCTCTTGCAGCAAGATGGGCATCAGTGGTCAAAAGAAAAGACATATACAGGTACAGCAACTGCAGGCTCTTGACATCAGGCTAGAAGCATGTGATGAAGTCCTACTGACCTGAGCAGGACTTGGGAGTGAGAGTCCTGTGTTTGTTTTGGTAGTTATGTGTTGATACAATATAAAAAGGTTCAAAAGTGACTGAGTGCTTGAATTGCAAAGGTGAATTAGGCTCTGAAAAAGTTCTCGCTTTTCCTGAATAGCGGCTATTAGTGACTCATTGCTGTAGGGGGAAAAAAAAATGCAGAAGTGGGTTTAAAGAGAAATACAACAGGGCTGGGAAGATCCTGGAGTAATTCCAGTTGACATCTATCCCACTGTATGCATCGCCGTAAGTGGCTTGAAGTAGCTGGAACAACAGCCTAGTCGAACTAACACCAAATAACACTGTCAATATTAACAGAAAAGCAACGAAATGACAGGGGACCAAAACAGCGAGATCTGAAAGGAAAAGCACCTGAGAAGTGAGATACAATCCTGGCCCTACAACACAAATAGGATCAGCAGTGGGGTAGAACAGTTTCTCAGAAGACTTTTTATATTCCCTTTTTGTGCTCAGATGGGGAAATCCCAAGAGCTTCCCTATTCTGTTTTGGAGTCGTCACTCCACATGAAACCCACGAGGAACAGAAGGATGCACAAATCCCATAAACCAACCAAGGAACATAAAAATCTGTAAGCCCTGAGAAATGTTTGTTTCTTTCACATTAGGTACATTTTAATTCAATATTTCAGCTGAGTCTTATTTGAACCACAATAACTTCTCAAATGTTTGCTATAAGGAAAAAAAACCACCCTGAACGCGTAGTAAGTGTATCTGAGTAACACTAAAAAAGGCTTCAAGAGTGGCTTTATGCCGCGCTTATATGATCTGATGGAAAAAGTGGTTTTTTTAGAGCAGGGAACGTTGTGCTGTTCTGGCTCACATCACATCACCAGTGTCACTGAGCATGAGGCAGCAGTGGTATTTCTATTTTTATGCACAAAGTTCAGTACACTGGGTAAGGGAGTGCACATGCAATTCCTGCTACAAGAATTGCATACTGTCACCATTTTTTCCCCATGTTATTTCTCCATAAATGAGTATAATCCACTTGTGAGACTATACAAGTAACTTGCAGGTCATATGCACAGCAAGCATATTCAACAACATTAATATGACTGCTGCTAGATAGTCACTTATAGGTCATAACATGCACATGGTCACTTTGCTCGATGGCATTTCAGGACTGATGCACTTTGCGTCCTCGTCCATCTATGAGTCCAGTAAATCCAGACCCTCGTATGCATTTAGCTTGAAGCCATTCAACTTCATGTTACAGTTGTCTTAAACAGAACTCTCTAATGGGAATCTTAAGAAAAAAAAATCCCCTTGTAAGTACTGAAGCTCTTCCTCCTCTCCCACCCCTCCAATCTCACTTTGCTTTCCTACTGGCAAATATCTCACCCAAACACCCCCAGTTCCACTCCAAAATCAAGAAAAAGTAAACCCAGACTCTGGGAACAGCACACATACACCAGACAGCTCAGAACATAAGCCAGGGTCTCTTGTCAGGTTTCAGCTCCAGCCTTCCCCCCTGCCCCTTGGCTGTGCCCCCAGGCAGGCATGGTACCAACCACCAGCTGACCTCCAACACTGCCTGCACACTCAACCCTTCCTCCTATGTTTTAACATAGGAAGATTAATTACTTGGCATTTAACTACATAACCAGTCAAGATACAGGTTTTGCTATAGAAAGCCAGTGCCAGTCTCCCACCCCTTCCCCATTAACATCTCCCTATGTTACAACACAGTTAAGTAGCAATGCAAGCTGCCTCCTTTCCAGCAATTTAAGTTTCTTTCCCCCTGCTTGAATCAAATTCATCTATGGTTTTATTTCACCCACTTTATGCTTAGTTTATGAACGCACATTCTGGGATTCGCAGTAAATTTTAGGAGTTTATCAATAGTTCATCCACTCTCAAATTCCTCCTCACTATCTTGAAATTTTAAATCTTACAAGCAGGCAGTTTAACTCCCTAGGTGAGCTCTTTCCCAGGTTTCCCAGGCTTTCCTCACATAGCATCTCCATAAGTATTTCTGTCATTCTTCTCACTGTTCTCTGCCCTCTCCAATCCCCAGGATGTCCATTTGATGCTGTTGTGTCCTACCTCAGGCAGAGCAGCCCGTGGAGGTCCAGGTAAGTACTTTATAGTGTGCTAGATTAGACTCTCATTGCTTCACAGTTCATACTCAGAGGATATGATACTCTTTCATCTTGACCCCAAAACATTTTCTGCAAAATATCTCTTTGGGATGTATCCTTACAATTCAGAGCTTCAAAGTTTGGTTCATCATCTCCTTTTGAGATGCCCTTCCACACTTTCCCTACCTTTTAGGGAAGTTCTTTCCAGCTTTAATCCACACCTCCATCCATCTCACTAGATACAATTTTAACCATGTTTTTCCCCAGGATACACGCATGAAGCTGTTGTTTAATCCTCAGTATCAGCTGTAGACCGGTTACACCGCTCCTCTCCCCCTCACACTAGCATTGCTTTAACCTACTCTTAGTTACCCAAGCAATTCTTTCTGTTCTCATCAGCATTTGGAGTCCAAACGGCCCAGAAGTAAGCCCAGTGATGTCATCCATGCCTGCTTTCTACATTATCTCTCTAAGAAATTCCACCGATCTTTCAGACAGGATTTACCCTTTATGAAACCATGCTGACTAGTTTATTTCTCCAGATGTTTTGTGATCTCATCCTTTATTAATGTTTCTAGAGTTTTGCCTAGCACCAAGGTCAGATGCACCAGTCTATCATATCCTGGCTGTTTTTCCCTAGTCTTTTTCCCACCCCCCTCCACAAACTGGGGCTGTATTTGTTTCTCTTCAATCCCTTAGTGTCTGCCTCATCTCCAAGGAGCCAAAATAAAGTCTTCATTTATTGAACGAGTAATCTCTTCAGTCATCTTGTTAAAGATTCCCTAGTATATAACTCCTACTACCTTGGAGCTTCCAGGGATTTTAACTTACACAAGATTTATTTTAGTACAAAATTATCATAACCCAGAAACTCTGCCTCCATTCAGCCCTGTAGACACTGAGCAGACAGGTCTGTTTAGACAGAGACCTCTAAAGTCACCTTGAGGATGACCAGTTCTTGTTATAAGTACTGAGACAAGGGCTGCCAATGCTCCTTGTCTGTTTCAATACTGTAACCCAGGTGTCCACTATTAAAATTGTACACAACTGCATGGCCTTCAATTTGTAATAATACACGCTACTTCAGTACTGAAATGTTGCTTTTCAGTTTAGATCATTTAATAGAACTAATGAAGGAATTCAAGCTACTTGAGTCCTGATGGAGGAGCAGAACTGCATCTGGGAGGCCTCAGTTTTTGTGGAAATCCCACATTTTTACTGTGCACATGAAAACAACTGCGCATAAAAAGTGAAGAGATCGTTCTGTAGGGCCTTCCCACCTCCAGGCAGATCGACACCTCCTCCCAGCTTGGTGTCATTTGCAAACTTACTGGGGGTGCACTCAGTGCTCAAACCCAGGTCATCAATAAAGATATGGAACAGGATAAACCCCAGTACAGACCCCTGAGGGACAACACTATGACCAGTCATCAGCTGGATTTAACTCCATTCACCACCACGCTTCAGGCTCAGCCATCCAGCCAGTTCTTTACTCAGCAAAGAGGGTGTCTGTCCAAGCTGCAGGCTGCGAGCTTCTCCTGGAGAAAACTGTGTGACAGTGTTGAAAGCTTTGTTGAAGTCTAGGTAGACTACATCAACGGCCTACCTCTGCATCTCCCACTAGTTCTTCTGTTTGTAAGCAGCAGGTCAATTTAAGAAAATTTAATGAAATAAAACACTGTGCTGCCCCTGGGGGGCCCCAAGGCCGCTCACAGAGGTTCACTTCATCCCGTTGTCACCCCTGCAGTGACCATCACTGACCTGAAGAAGCCGTTGTGCAGCTCTCTACACCTGCTCTCCCCTGCCGACCCCGGAACCCAAAGGCATCCCCAGGAAAGTTTGTTAACAGAAGCCTCTAAAAGTCGTGTTCTTATTGGAGGTCTGAGTTATTTATTACAAGGCTGTATCCAACGACACCAACTCAGTTTAGAGGCTGCAGGATATAAATATTAACAATATAAATAACAGGCAATTCTTCAGAGGGCAAAGGAACTTGTCTCTAATTTTCAAAGGATATGCTTAACTTAACTACGGCTAATTAGCTGTGATCTTCACATAAGCAACAAAAGAATAGCATTTGATTTTGCATTTTTCTAAATAGCAGAAAAGAATTTCCCGTTTATCCAAAACAGACATTCAGGATCATTACCGAGTCCTCAAACGTGTACAAATTACCTCAACCAAGATTATTTCCACACGGTATTCAGAGATTTCGTTGCTTGCAGCATAACCTGGGCAGATATTCAACCATCACAAGACGTTCCCTTGCCAGCAGCCTCTCTCCTCCGCCCTGTTTTGCAGACACAGCCTTCCTGCAGATTGCAACGTGCGTTCATTGCGTACACTGCGCATGATGCTTTCCAGAACCAAGCCTAAGGCATCTCACCCTACCATGAGAATGAGCGTTTATTAGCTTAAACGGTGCTATGGGGGAAACGTGCCTAGAAAAGGCATAGCTTGAAAGCAGATCAGTGAGGGATGCCGAGCTAATGTTCGGATCTCAAGTCCATTCAGGAGGACAATGGGCATTACGCATGCACATAACAAAGTTTACTTCAAATCCAGCAGAGTGCTTTTCACACTTTAAAACCACATCCCTCAGCCACCCTCCCATCCTCAGCCATCGCGCACCGCATGAGCATTTCTGCAGTTAGCAGTGCGGCTAAGCCTTCTTAGACTCATTAAAAGTTCACTATTTTCCACTTTATTAATTACTTTATTTCACCTGAAGTGCGGAGAAAGACTGATCTCATGACTTTTTAGTGCCTTACTAAGACATTACAGGTTTATAGCCTCACTAAGCCAGAAGGTTCCTGCAGCTCTGGTTACAGGGTTCAGACACTATCAAATCCATTTCATGTTTTATATGCTTTGGAGATATTCCTTCCTTCCTCGACGACTATTGCTGTAATTACACAAATGATCTGCTCTACTGTCACTTCCAGTCAAAGGTGTCATCCAAAATTAAAAATTCATGTAAAAACCAGAGATGTTACTTTTTAAAGCAGACAGTTCAGACCTGATCTGGTTTCACAATGCTCGGTTTAACTTCTCGCGTGCCCGACTCACAGCAAAGCAGCCGAGCCACGAGTGTGCAGAGCTACCCGCCCTCCAGCTCACACTGCTTTAGCAATACCAACATGTCTTTGCTATGGAAGGCCTCCGATCTATTGTAATCCAAATGAGGCACGCCAGCAGCCTGATGTGAGCTGTAACCCTGCTCCGTGCCAATGCTCATGGCAAATGCCTGCTCTCCTCCTCTGAAATCGTTGGTTGCAGCGGAGATCCTGTGCCACAAGGACGTGGACTAATAAATCCTCCATCTTATGGTTTTCTTTTGCAATGCACAAGGGCAGGGCTGGTGCACCATAGCACCACGATGCTACAAACAGCACTGTGCCCCGGGAGCTGCCTGCTGAATCTGTGCCTGCTCTGATCACAGCCCAAACAATAAGCTCAATACAGAAGGTGCAAAGAAATGTACCTGGCATCCTAGTCCATTTCGGGGATTGCTGAATTACTCTTACTCAGGCATAGTTATCAGGGTCAGAACAGATTTTGAGTGGCCATTGCAACTCCTTATAGCCCAAATAACTGCCATCACCTCAGACCTTTATTTTCAGGGCCATGATAAATGTAATTGCATAGTAGCAGTTGCTTGGCTCTTGGCATTTGTTTAAAGCGCAAGATGAGGGGGAAGAACAAACCATTCCCAGCAGCAGGGAAAGTTTTGTGTTTACCCTGTCTTACCACTGCCTCTTCAAATCCATCAGAAGGCAAATAGTGTGCTTTCTCTTTGGAGTCTGAGCTGAATTTTGAAACTGGATGTGCCCACTGACCCATTACTGGAGTGGGTGTTTTCATACCCAACCAGTTAATTGCCCATAGAGATTCATAATGTAACATGACATGAAGAACCACCAGATGTGACTCGTTAAAGTCTCATGCACCAAGCTAGGAAATCTGAAAAACAGGATTGTTTTTCCAGATTGAGACAGCATTTCAAGTTTAAATAAATGCTCCGTAGCAGCTCTTTCTGTGCCTTTTCCTCAGCAAGATTGTCAGGAAGGGGGAAAAAAAGCATGGAGAGAAGAATAAGGAACTCCTATGCGGAGTTTCAAAGAAGTGGTGAAGTATTCCTTTAGCTCACCTTGCATGCAATGGGCAGATATTAGGCTGTACCCGAGCTACTCACAGGTGCCATGTGCTGCTCCTGGAAGAATTAAGCCTGAGGAAAGACTGGTTGAGCTGTAAGAGCAGCTTTGCAGCAGCACGCATTCAGTAGTATTTAGCCATGCACTCTGCTGTCTCTCCGGTGCAGGCACATGGTTAGTTGGGAGACCACAAACAGTTCACAGTGGAACAAGATATTAAAGTTTTAGCCTGCAAAAGAAGTTTTGCTGGCTTCGTATCCTAAGAGGCCCTAGGAGGGAGTTCATTATGCAAAGTCATACTCATCTAGGTTAAAAAAAAAAAAAAGGAAGACTTCATTCTTGATTTCTTCCTCCAATAGACTTCTGTGGTAAGTGGTGCAGGGCTTCGTTTGGTCTCAATGTACACTCAGTTAAGTGCATACAGAAACAATACTTGAACAAGCACAGAGTGCAGAAAATCTGTCATAATTGTAAAAGGAGAAAAAGTGACAAATCATCATGGTCACCCTTCATTAAGATGTTTAAATTCAGCAGAACACTGAGTCGCTCAAGAAACTGAAGGCTCGTGGTAGGCTTCCATGCTGTAACGTACACCAAAGGGCCAATGGACTAGGACTGAGCTCTGAAGTCTGGGCTCAAGACAAAAATTGAATTAGAGCCTGAGCCAGTTAAACTGTTTGCAGTGGGCACAGCTGTAAGTATCTGTGCCTGTGCTGCAGGCTAAAACTGGACTTCATTTTTCTGTACATTCCCTTGAATGAAAGCTCAATGGGAAAATGCAAAAACAAAGTGATACGTGCATGCAACAGTTTTGCTCGTGAAGTATTTTGTCCTGAGATGCATTCTGAACATCACTCCAGTTAGAAGCACTCATGGTTTTTTGAGTGATTCAGCGGAGTGAAAATAAGCAGCAGTGGCAAACTTCAAATATTTGACACATTTTTCAAGCAAATGACATTGACAGTCCCACAGGTAGGAGAATAGCAGCTACAATTCCTGCTCAAGTTCTCCATCCACCATCATCAGCATCACCCAGTGCCCACACTGAGGGCAAATGCAGCCACATCACCCAATCCTACAAAGTGTCTTCTGCTGCATGAATAAACTTACTCCACGATAGCCCATAATAAGGAACTCCACATATTAAGCACAAGGACATGAAAAGCCTGCCTTAGCCAACCAGCAGTTCGCAGCTGAAATCTCTGGGACGCACAGGCACTGACACAAGTGACACACAACAACCTCACTTCAAAACAAAGGAGCCAGAAAGCATCTCAAGTGCCACAGTCACAGCTCCCGCTTCTGGAAGGGATCAGAATACGTGCGTGCCCCAATGCACATCCCATGACATAAGAGTATCCTTCCATTATAAATATCCCCCAGTAATTCATAAAAGCCAATAAAACTGCAGACAAACCATAAAACAACCTTCTCATTGGCTGAATAAAGGAATTAGCAAGAGTGGAGAACAAGCAATGCAGAGATTTTCCTTAATTTTAATGCTTATGTGTGTTCAGACCTTTGGTAAGTTCTGAGGTGTATTTTTTATGATGCTACAGAGAAAAGTGAGAACTTCACATCCGCACAAATAATGAAGAAATACTGAGATAGAGCGAGGATCTATTTAAAGAAAAACAGATAATCCTTAACTTGCAAATTGCTTTCCTTGAAAGAGCAAGAACTCTTTCCCAAGGCCAATGAAAGAGTACACAATGTAACTCAGAAGTCTGATTATCAAGCCTTGTGCTTCAGCCATAGCATGTCCTGCTCCCTGAGATCTTTCCTGATGGATTGAAAGTTTGTCTTACAGTTTCAGGTTTCATGTTTGCCTCAATTGACTTCATCTGAGCATTGCTTGTTCTCATAGTTAACCAGAGAGAAAAGCAGCAATCATTTACATCCTTCTTATCAATACAACTTTAGCAAGATTTTCTAAAAACAATCAGACCAGAGCTCTGAAGTGAAAAGAAATATTATTACCTACTCCAAAAACGTAGCTTTCTCCAACTGATGATGTAGATCTACACAAAAAGCCTGCTATCTGACACAGCTGATGTGCCTTTGACTGCCAGGATCCCTCACACCCTGTAGTGCTTTACAGAGGGATCGGCTGAACAGGACACAAAGTTCACCAAGGACGTGTGAAAAGGTCACTGGCGCTCACCTGGAAAGCAAGTGTCAAACCGGCAGCAAAAAGTTCATTCTGAAGAAATGTTTTCTTTCATGCAGCAAAGCACTTCTCAGAACATCCATCCTCTGGTTATGGGGTGGTTCCTTCCTCACCTCCCTTATGCCTTTCCCCCAGGAGTCCATGAGAAACCTTCCTACTCCCAAGACCAACACTTACCCCCAAACAAACTCAACCACACAAACAGCCACCAAGCCCTGCTGTCCCCCCTTTATCTTAGGGTGAGGAGCAACATAACATCTCCAAACAACACAGCCAGCAGAGACCCAACCTCCTCCCCCTGCTCCTCTCCAATTAGCTCTATCTCTTAACGAGCCACAGATTGTCACCTGGACCTAGAAATTAGCAGGGAGTGTGTTTTTCTTCTCACAGCTGTGCACTTCACTTCCTGCAGTGTGGGCTGTTGTGGAAAGACTCTTTGTTTCAATTTTGGGGAGGCTAAATGTCTTCCATGGCTCTTCACATCCTTTCAGTGACTTCAGTTGCAGCTTGTTCCCTGAGAAAGTTAATTTTACCAGTTCTATCATTCCAATCCAGACACACTGTTAGCAGTTTCTAGCACATCCCCGTTAACAAAGCTTAGCCCCTGTGCTTCTAAGTTAGACCTGAAGTTTAGCTGGAAGATATCTACCCAGAGATTCAGGCCAAAACCTTGAATCCAAGGCAAAACTCTAGGAGACGAGAATGTTTATACTTGAGCCATGGGTAGGAGTTTCTAAAATTGACAAAAAACCCAAAGGGTAAGATTAAATCTTCTTGTAGCCTGAAGAAGCCAGTAGAAGAAAATAGAAGATGGCACAGACTCCCTCCGCAGGAATATCCTTGGCAGGTGTAGGAAGCTCACACCTCTGATTTAGACCCCTAGCTGAGGTGCCTGAACTTGAATAACCACCCTACTTTTCATTGCTAATCCTTGATAATTTATGTGAGACGTGTTCACTAAATTCTCAAAGCCAAGGAGCCTGACAAATGTCTGCTTTCCATATCTGAGTCCCAGTGAGCATTGTGTTACCTGAGCCCTGGCACTTAACAACCTCTGCCTTCAGCTGGCTTTTCCACAGTCTTATAGATGTGATTTCCTCCCTTCTTTGTAATGCTAGCAGTGAACAATAGATACAAACAGAACCCAGCTCTGGATACAGGGCCATATCAGAGTACAATCTACTTGAGACCTTTCCAGCAGATAACTTGCATCCTGCTGCAGCCAAAATGGTTTGCAGAGTCCAGCTAGTAGCAAACCACTCTGCTTCTCCACATCCATGAGGCAGCACAAGCTGTTTGTTAAGATTGTATCCGCTCCCACAACAATCTTAAGCAGCAGCAGTACAGATTCACCTTTGGGCAGTCACCGATTTCTGTGTTGCACCTGCATCTGTTTTGCTTCCAGGACAGGGAATTCGAATCTTACCATGATATAATGACCACCCTTAAAAAGTGCTCTTTTCCATTATAATGAATTTACATTTTCTTCAGTGCTTTGTCCAGCTGAAGGCTCAGGTCTCTGTCGTGTTCTAGTTTTCTGGAGAAAAGCATCATCTATGCCATGCTGGGTATCATTTGTAGCATAAGCCAGTAGCACCAATACATTTTTTACTGCTTCTTGCTGTGAGTGTCAACTTTACAGATCCCAAAATGTGTGAGTTGTTTCTCATCATTAATGGTCTGGCTGAGGGCCTGTTCCTCTCCCACGTTGAATGGCCCCTCACACCCATCAATCATTTCTCTGGCCTGGTTCTCTGTTTCCACTCTGCACAGGTCTGTGTGTATGTACAATTGATATCACCCATCACAGTGCTGGTGAAACTGGGCTCAGCTCCTTTATCCCTTACTCTTCTTTGATCACCATTCCTCACTTCTTCTTCTTCCTCTTTCCTAGTGCTGCTCAGCAGTTTTTCTCCCTCCCTCTGCCTAATAGCTGCCATGACACCCCTGCTCACCAGAGAGAAATTAGCAATTATTAATCATTCATAAAAGTTCACTGGGGTTTTCCTACCCTAACCTTATATCTCAGGCAGCACGTAGGCCAGCAGCCTTCAGTTTTCAGCCACACAGAATATATTTTCCATGTCTGCCTTTCTAACTGTCTGTTTAGAAGCGTATTTTTCTCCTACCTCATTCAGGGCACCTCCTGATGACCCCATTGCCCCCACACCACAGCCATCGCAATGTCCCCAGCCCGGGGCTCAGCCCTGCAGCGGCGCCCATTGGAGTTTCAGCTGCCAACAGCCACAGAATCCTTCCAAGGTGAAAGCATCGCCCGTAAAGCATTGCAAAAGGCTCAGCTTTATTAAATCGGTAATTCTCATTAGAGTCATATAATATCACTTTCTGCAGAGAGAGAACAATGGGGATTTTTTTATTTTTTATTTTTTGTATGTATGTATCTAATGATTATGCTCCTAAAAAGCTGTGCTATTGGTACGGAAGGAACTGGGACCTGTGATTTTCATTTGAGCAATTTTTTTTTTTATGGGAGAAGCAGAATTTCTATCGCGTGTACCTACCGCATTTATGCAACAAATGAAAATTTGCTGGATTATTTATATTTTAAAGATATCGGCTAAGGTATTTCATTTCTGGACCTTCTTAAGTATTCGTTGCTTCTAAATGAACTGGATATGTTGTATAATGGAATTACTAGATTTGTATTAAATTGTAGCTTTGGGACCCATCACTGTGTGATGCTATCTACTTTCAACTGGCTTTGTTTATCACAGAGAAGGGAACTGAATTAGCATAAGATACTACAAAGTAGTAAAGGGATTTTAGCACCCTATCTATTTGACCTCCTATTGACCCGGGCTAATTCATATTCTCCCTGGGATGCTGTAACAGGTCATCTTGTATTCAGAAAAAAAATTAGGTCAAATTATGGAGCGGCGTCTCTCGCCTCCTCGGCTGTGAAGTCAAGGAATTCCCCCTCCACACGTACAGCACGCACCAGTGGCTGCGCACCTCCCTTAGAGCAAAATGAACTTTTATTTGTAAATTACCAGGCAAGAGGTTTGTATTTGTCTTACTGATGGCACTCATGTGACTGCTGCTGCTGTACCAGCGCTGGTGGTACAAGCAGCACGGCAGTGGGAGCCCAGTCATAGCAGCACGGGGGAGGCTAAGGGAGCCCTATCAGGGGAAGGCATATCTGACCCTGTTTAGGAAGGCAGACATAATAAATGCACTTCATGTTGCATCGCACTGCAACGGTACCCATTGTGAGAAGCCCATCTTCACCTTCTGCTGCACCGTGTCCATTGAAAGCCACCCCACACATGGTGCCCGTGCCATTGGCCTTGGATGGGCTTTGATCTGGATGACCTCCTCAGATTTCAGCTGCAATTTTTTTAGGCAGCTTAAAATTCAATTTCACATTAAAAAAAAAAATATATATATATATAAAGTAGATCTGTAGTTGAAGGCTGTTGTTAGTAATCCCTGAAATTTAGGTCGATATTTTTTTTCAACAAAAACCATGAAATGAACTCCAGCAGTTGCTCTGCAGTGCAAAGGGCTGATGAATTGCTACAGCAGCCTGCTTTATTCTCCTTAATAAGAAATTAGATCACAATAGGGATTTACGAAAATTACCTTGAAATGTTTGTGTGTTTGAGTGATTGCACAATTTGTGCTAAAATTATGTTGAATCATACGAGTTAAAGCATCTGCCTCTTTAGTTAGTCTCTATGTTGCTTTGGAAATGCCCTCTTCTTTTTTAATGGGAGTCTGCTAACGAATGCAAAAGCTTAACCGTACAGACAGTGTTTGTTTGCTTTCTTTCCATTTTCCTACATTGCATTATTGATAATTTTCTCAAGACTTCACAGCTTTCCGTGATGTTTTTATACATTACTGTTTCAGGTAGGCAGCGAGCAGGAAGTGGATTAAACCTTAATATTTAGCCTTTTGGATAACCTATATCCTTGCGCAGGTTCGCTTCATTATTCACCGATAGCCTCCATTATAGATGAGGTTTGTAGAAGCGCAGATTTGTGCTGGAATGGGTGCAGATCTCCCCAGGATGAGCCACTGGAGCACATGTGCTGCCAGTAGAGGTTTGGGGAAGGCCAAATCTTTCTGTTGGAGGCAGGAGACACAGCCCAACGCACCGCGTCTTGAATAACTTCAGGAAATCTTTTAAGTCAACCTTGTGTTTTAGTCAACAGGGAAGGTTTGACCTTTCACCTCCCAACAACCATCTGTTTCATTATTTATCTGAGGGAATCAGAGAGTTTTTGTTCTTTCACGAAAGTCCCTGACACCAAGATATTTTTAATAGCGGAGATTTTTCATTCTTGTCACTACTCCTTTTGAAAATACAGGTATTTTCATACCAACACGTCGCTAATGAGTGAAACTTCAGAATCTAGCCTTTCTCTATAATCACAGGAACAGGGATTAAAGAGGTCCCACTAGTGAGGAACATGAAAATTAATTATTGAGCTCCTTGTTTTATCCTCCCCATCTGTCTGATATTCTCGAGCACAGAAGGAGTTAGACAATTAAATTACTCCTCCTTTTACCTCATCAGGATGTTCCCTGTGCCTTTCTTCCAGCTCCAGA